>CM064531.1:25629561-25739396 GCA_032716605.1 Paralithodes platypus | reverse complement strand
CCTCCACTTAACACCACATTGTTCTCTAGTACCAATTATTATAATGTCCTGCTTGTCGTTGTTATGTTCTTTTTCTTCTCTCTGCCCCTGTCTCTATCTACATCTAGCTATCTCATTATCGGTGTAGAGTATCTCTTTCATTTAAACCTGACACTACACTGTTCTCTAGCATCCCCATTTCTGTTCTGTTCTGGCTTTGGCTGTCATGCTAATATTTGTATCTCTCACCTGTCTCTCTATCATTATCTGTCTATCTCTATATCCATGTATCTCTCCACTTACCAGACACCACGTTGTTCTCTAGCACCACACTCTCGGCCTTGGTCTATTATTTATCTCTCTCTTGTCTCTCTATACACCTCTAGTTCTATCTATGTATCTCTTTATCTCTATCTCCACGTATATCTCCACTTACCTGACACCACATTGTTCTCTAGCTCCTCATTTTCTATTCTCGTTTCCGTTGTCATAGTATTATATTTATCTCCCTCTCATGTCTCTCTATACACGTCTATATTATATTTATCTATCTATCTTATTATCCCTTTAGCCATGTATATCTCCACTTACCGGACACCACATTGTTCTCTAGAACCACATTTCTGTTCTGGTTTTCGTTGGCATACTATTATTTATATCTCTATTCTGTCTCTCTATATATCTCTATCTCTACGATATATCCATGCATCTCTCCACTAACCTGACACCACATTGTTCTCTAGCACCACATTTCTCATCGCTCTACTGTTTCTCCATACACCTCTATATCTATATGTATCTCTTTATCTCTATGTCCATGTATCTCTCCACTTACCAGACACCACATTGTTCTCTAGCACCACACTCTCAGCCTTAGTCAGCTGGAAGGCCCCGTAGAACCTCTCGTTTTGCTTGTCATTGGCGCCGTTGTAGGTTCCTTCGAAGAGGTTCACGGAGAGCAGGTTCTGACGGTAGATGTTTCCTGATGATTCGTCCACTATCACTGCAAAATATTTATACATTATTTATACATTTACATACATTTATACATTTATTTATCTATCTATCTATCTAACTATTGCCGGATGTAATGAGGGTGGGCATACACAGAAGGCCCCCAAGTGGACCTATTCCCTGTAAAAGGGACAACCCGAGCCAGTTTACTGAAGTATTTACAGGATTGACCACTCAATTTAGGATCCGTCCGACTCTGAGGCCCTCTATCTATTTTGCTAGTACTATTTTTCTAGTGGTGTTTGGCTAATCCATCCACTAACCTGCCTTACACTTAGATAAGCAGTAAGGATTTGTATCAGGTTTACTCCCCTAGACAGGTTGCCGACCAAGGCTGTCGAGTCCCATCCACCCAGATTTGTATAAGGTTGTCTCCCCTAGATGGGTTCCCGACCAAGGCTAACGAGTCCCATCCACCCGTGTATATACATTATTGATTTTAATTTTATTTGGGATTAAGGAAAATTAAGCATTTTGAGGTTCATCCCTATCAGTATGATTTTGGTTACCATTAGACGATTGTATTTAGCTTATAATCCACCTTTACAACTCAAAGGGGTATATTTTGGTTACCATTAGACGATTGTATTTAGCTTATAATCCACCTTTACAACTCAAAGGGGTATATTTTGGTTACCATTAGACGATTGTATTTAGCTTATAATCCACCTTTACAACTCAAAGGGGTATATTCTGGTTACCATTAGACGATTGTATTTAGCTTATAATCCACCTTTACAACTCAAAGGGGTATATTTTGGTTACCATTAGACGATTGTATTTAGCTTATAATCCACCTTTACAACTCAAAGGGGTATATTCTGGTTACCATTAGACGATTGTATTTAGCTTATAATCCACCTTTACAACTCAAAGGGGTATATTCTGGTTACCATTAGACGATTGTATTTAGCTTATAATCCACCTTTACAACTCAAAGGGGTATATTTTGGTTACCATTAGACGATTGTATATATATATTTGTTTTCTATGTGAGTGAGGGAGACAAAAGGCAGAACTCCTTGTAGTGAGTGCCTCCCCCAGCTGATAATCCACCTTTAGGACTCAAATGGGTTAATACGTTCTAAAAACCCTCTGAATAACGTAGAGCCATCTTAAGCTGCATACAATCGTCTAATGACTATCGGAAACATGATAACAAAGGCGTCATCGTACTAATGGGGTTAAATTAAGCTAGAACTAATGGGAATAATGCAGAAAATATAGGATTTTAACCATTTATGTACAGGTGACACCTTTTTCATTTTATTTCAGCTACATTTATACAATTTTATGAAGCTTAGGAAGGATATGTGTTAGCTAAAAGGATGAATAGAGATAGTTAGTAGCCTCTTAAATTGGTAGATGGCCTTCTGAATACAATCATCTAATATTTGCCAGACTAGGTTGAAAAGGATGTCGCCAGTATTGAATAGTTCAATAGAGCAGGTTGTGAAGGTAGAGGTTCCCTGATGGTTCGTCCAATATCACTGTACAATATTTGAAACATTATTAGGGATTCAGGGAAAAATTTCTTTCTTTCTTTCATCCTTCCCTAGACCTCCATCAAGCTTAACAAAAAATACCTCCCAGACCTCCCTTCCTGATATATCTGTGTATTTATTGGAAGAAAAATACCCAGGCCAAAGGCCGGTTCCTCCTATATTGCAGGCTCGTTATCGCTCGTCAGATAATAATAGACACCTAAATGTCTTAAGATTAATATCACCAAAATAATGAGGCGAATGTCTATTAAATCTCAAACTAATGGGGCTAAACATGAGGGAGAAGGGATTCCAGAAACCCCCTTTAAGGAATAGGAAGAAATTACTGGTTGATTATGAAGCTAGAACAATATTTATGAATAATGGAGAAAATGTGGGTTTTTAATACAGAAGGTTGTGACGGCAGAAATTATCTCGTGAATCGTCCAATATCAAAGCAGGATATTATTTTTTTTTTAGAGTTTTAGGAATAGGATGAAATTACCGTTTATCTTTATCTATCTATCTATCTATATATTGCCAGACGCCTTACTCCCTGAGGGTGGCCATACACAGAATGCCCCCAAGAGGACTTATTACCTGTAAGAGGGACAACCCGAGCCAGTTTACTGAAGGACTTACAGGATTGACCACTCAATTTAGGATCCGTCCGACTCCGAGGATCTCTGTGTATCTTGTTAGCACTATTTTTCTACAGTGGTGTTCGGCTAGTCCATCCACTAACCTGCCTTATCCCTTCGGTAAGCAGTACGGATTTGTATCAGGTTATCATCCCCTAGACAGGTTGCCGACCAAGGCTGACTAGTCCCATTCACCCGGATTTTTATAAGGTTATCTCCCCTAGATGGGTTTGCCGACCAAGGCTAACGAGTCCCATCCACCCTGATGGGACGATTAATTCGTTTGTGCCTTATTCTGGTTACCTTTAAATGTTTTATTCAGCTTATGATCTAACTAAGATTCAAAGGGGTATATGCTATCTAAATATAAGCTGAATTACTAGGACCTTAAACTGAGAGAGAGAGAGAGAGAGAGAGAGAGAGAGAGAGAGAGAGAGAGAGAGAGAGAGAGAGAGAGAGAGAGAGAGAGAGAGAGAGAGAGAGAGAGAGAGAGAGAGAGAGAGAGAGAGAGAGAGAGAGAGAGAGAGAGAGAGAGAGAGATAGAGAGAGAGAGAGAGAGAGAGAGAGAGAGAGAGAGAGAGAGAGAGATGAGAGAGAGAGAGAGAGATAATTCAATCTGAAACCGCCTCACAATACTACTCACTAGAATTTACGGCGTAGTAGAAGACATTATCCTCCACCTCGACATTCCCAGTATCGAAGAGGCCCAACGCGGCATTATACATGGTGTTGAAGCTGCATTGCCGTACATAGGAGTTGCCCTCGGGTACGGTGCCGAGGGAGTGGAAGACCAGGGCGTAGCGTGGATCGTCAGAGTCAGTGTACCCTAATTGGCCCATGTTGCGGAACTCTACAGCAGACAGTTGTGCGCTGCCTGTAAACAAGGTAACTTCAATATTTTCAAACCGGATGTACTGAGGTCAATAATACTTAAATACTGTGTCATCAATGTATCTTATTCCTCGCCTCTTTTAATGATGATCATAGAAGTCTGAATACTATGTCATCAATGTCCTGTATTCATTACCTCTTTTAATGATCACCATGAAAGGCTGGTGGCATAGTGCTGACCGTCCTTCCGCAAGACTCCGCAATTCTCTCTTCAGTATCGGCAACCACACCAGCCTTAACTGTGCTACAAGACAGTGCCATAACAAGACTTTACTGTATAGGATGGCTGTTGGTTCATACTTCTACCATAGACGTCTTGTTCGACATGCAATAAGATTTGTGGAAACGTTTATGAACTAAGAATATAGCTATTTGATATGTAAGATGAATATATACTCACCCACATAATCGACACCATCCTGAGAAAGCTTGGAGACCAGAACCCGGCCGCCCAGTTTGTTCTCAAAGTTGTCATAAACGTTGCCCTTCACAACAATGTTCCTGGTCAGGAGTCCCACCTCGCCTGCCATCACTACCTCTTTGCCGGTCTCCGATAGCGTGAATGATGTGGCTGAAGTAGAAATATATAGTTTTGGAATATATTAATTTACTAGAGAGAGTTGTTGTTGTGATCAGGCATTAAGCATAGACAACTATGTTTTAAGACTGGAAATTGAACTTTCATAAATTTGGCCATGTTATCCCTTACAAACACAATAGAAACTGCAAATAATTACTGTCTATTTGTATATTAGTTAGAGAATACTGTTTTGACTAGAGTAGGTTGTTGTTGTTGTTGCTGTTCCCCAGGTTGCCTGGCCGAGCAGCTCAAAGGTCCTGAGCAAGGCCAAGGCCATAACCGAGCGCCCCAACAAAACCCTCCCTGCTTACCACTAATAAAGCCCAGGTGACCGAAGCCACTCCAAGGCGGGGAGCTAAGGGTGCGGAAACGCCCGGGAAACCAAAGCCCCACCCAAGGCACTGTGCCCCATAGCAATTATGAAGGGAAAGTTGAGGGGTAAAGGAAGATTGTGACACTTTGGCTCCCAGTCTGCCAATTTCGAGGTTCGCAGTATGGAGGTCAATCCACGGAAGAGATGCCGTCACTTGAGATCTAGAAAATATATAAGTAAAAGGAACAGTCAGAGTAAGCTATGGGTATGGCAGAGATCACTCAGCTCTCGCTCTTATACATACATACATACATAAAATTTTAAGACTGAGTGCTCCACACATACGTGCAGTTTCAGTCTCTTGTCCTAATGGCGGCATTCCAGGCAACCCTGTTAAGGGCTGCTTCACTTGTCAAGTTCTTGGATTTGAGATCGGCACGTATAGTCCGATCCCAGGTCTTCCTCAGTCCACCCCTTGGTGCAGCTCCCTCCACAATCACAGACCTGCATTTTTTCACCCAATTTTGTTCATCCATTCGCTCCACATGTCCATACCATCCCAGTCTACTTGTACGCATCACTTCGCTAATACTCCTTATACCTAAACGTCTCCTCAGCTCAACATTTGTTATTCTATCCTGTAGCCTGGCCCCACACATCCATCTCACCATTCTCATCTCATTACGTTCCATTCTGTTGACATCCTCTACTTTAATGGCCCATGTTTCTGAGGTATACGTCATTGCACTTCTAACACTTCTAACACCTTTCTCTTCAGGGGGAGAGGCAATCTGTTCATGGTCAGGATTGGCAGCAGTTCTCTGAACTTCCCCAAGCCACATCTAATTCTGGCAACAGTGGCAGCCTCGGCCCCACCACCGGCAGAGATGGTATCTCCTAGGTAACAAAACTTGTTCACCAGCTCCAATGACTCATTTCCAAAATTCACAGCCACAGAATCATCACTTAACACAAGCTCGCCTTTGCACACTAAGCACTCAAATTTCTCTATTTCTGACTTATCCTTTGGCAAGGGTCCCTTTATTCTACTACAGCGCTTATTCCCATGGTGCACCCAACGTCGACAGATTCTACATTGAATCGCGTTAACGTCCACACTCTTTCCACACACTGCACATGGGTATGCACTGCTCTTTTCCACATTGCCTCGTCTCAATCTACAATGCTTAACCTTGGTTTTCTTAATATTGACTCCTATACCCTTGCTCGCCATGTCCTCTCTCCATTCTCTGATTTTGGTCTCAGCATCTTGCATACTGTCAGCTATTAGGACTAAATCGTCTGCATAAAACAGTTCCAACGGGAGTCCGCCTCTAAAAACTCTAGACAGTGCCTCCAGGACCATAATAAAGAGGAGGGGCTTAACACTGAACTCTGATGGACTCCAACACGGACTGCGAACTCATCACTTAGTACACCCTTCACCCTCACCGCACTTCGCGAATCCTCATACATCTTCATTATCACACGCACCAGCCACTCTTCCACACCAAGTTTCCTCATAGCCCACTGCACAACATCTCTAGGCACCCTGTCAAAGGCCTTCTCCAAGTCTACAAACACAACCCAGCCCATCACCACATGACTAGAACCGAAGCCTCTCAGCATCGGCTAGGAAAGGCCCTAGAAAGCCGCCTTTGGCGGGGGGGTTAGCTCCCCTATTTCAACTCCTACTCCACTAGAATAGGTTATGTAGGTAAGTTTCTCGGCTCAAATACATTCCTGTTCAACCGGTGCCGCAATATTTCAGGAAACTTTTCCAGTGACATCGTGAGCTAGATCGAAGAGTGATTACAGTAGGAGACAGAAAAGGATATAAGAGTTGAAATAATAATGAATGAATAAACAAGTGAATGAATATATGCAGACGAGATGAGAGAGAGAGAGAGGGAGTGTGTGTGTGTGTGTACCTACCAATATGTTGATACGCAAGTGGTGATTCTAGCGTGAGCACCTTGCCATCCACTGCCGTTACTTTCCGTATCTCCGTCTCGGTGGCTTCACGGCCGGTGCTGGTGATCATTACCTGCATGAGGACATTGACGTGGATTATTACTATAATCTATTTGGTCAAGGTTACTTTTATACTCCAATTCAGGCACTTCAATAATTATGTCATATATACAATCTTTATGACCCATGTCTCATTCCTATGTACAGTACACTCCTACGTCGTTACCACCGCAAATATAATTATTTACCCATTATCCAAGGATTTTAATACATGGCCTCTGAAATCCATATTTTGTCATTAACCTAACCTAACAACCCAACCTAACATGGGGGACCCCATTGGTCTTGCCATTGAAATAGAGGATGACAAAATACTATAAATACGGTAGAAACGTGAACATTTTGGTTCTCCACTGATTCAAAATTGCCGTCTTTCCTGTTTCCACCCTTATTTGACCCACACAGTCTATTTGACCCACACAGTCTATTTGACCCACACAGTCTATTTGACCCACACAGTCTATTTGACCCACACAGTCTATTTGAACCACACAGTCTATTTGACCCACACAGTCTATTTGACCCACACAGTCTATTTGACCCACACAGTCTATTTGACCCACACAGTCTATTGAAAATTAATATAATTTGGAGTGGTAATGACATATATAGAAATGATGCATGGGTCATAAAGATTGTTATATGATTTAACTAATGAAGTGCCTGAATAGGAAGAAAGAAGTAACCTTGTCTATCTATTCATATTTACTTAACAACTAATCCTCTAATTGACTGGTTGGCAATGGTTTGTGGAGTGGCCTAATATAAAGAACGTATATAATGTTATTACATTAAGGGGACCGACCTGCTTTTTTCTGTGTGGGTTTTATCCATTCAGGGGGATTTAGCCTACTGTTTTAAGACGTTTCTCTCCATTCAGGTGTCTATTTTTTCCTGGGGAGCGGTAGCGAGCCAGCATATTTTTTATGTTTAGTCAGCAGGCTAAATTTGTACATTTTTCGATAGAAAAATGTCTCCGGCGAAGCCGGATTTCTCCATACAATGCTGGCTCGCTATCGCTCGCCAGGAATAAATCGACACCTGGATGGGGATAAATGTCTTTAAACAGTAGGCTGAATGGGGCCGAATGGATACAAACCAGAGAAAGAGAGAGAACAAATATAAAAATAGAAGGTCACCCCCCTTAAGGAGGAGGGGCAGTTGTTGTTGTTGTTGATGTTGTTGTTCCCCAGGCTGTCTGGCCGAACAGCCCCAAGGTCTCGAGCAAGGCCAAGGCCATAAATGAGCGCCCCCACAAAATCCTCCCTGCTTACCACTAACAAAGCCCGGGTGACCGAAGCCACTCCAAGGCAGGGAGCTGAGGAGGGTGCGGAAACGCCCGGAAACCAAAACCCCACCTAAGGCCCTGTGCCCCTCAGCAATTATGAAGGGAAAGTTGAGGGGCAAGGGAAAATGTGACACTTTGGCTCCCAATCTGACAACTTCTAGGTTGGCAGTAGGGAGGTCAATCCACGGAAAAGACACCGTCACTTGAGATCTAGAAGATATATAAGTAAAAGGAACAGTCAGAGTAAGCTATGGGTATGTTGTTGTTGTTGTTCCCCAGGCTGTCTGGCCGAACAGCCCCAAGGTCTCGAGCAAGGCCAAGGCCATAAACGGGCAGGAGGGGCAGTTGGATTATTTACTTTTTCACTAAAATAATTTCTTCCTATTATTCAGGCTATCAGTAGACAATTTTAAGAATTTTTGGAAAGACCTAAGTGTTTCAGATGGTTAATTGAGGGTATATAAACATTTTCTGTTCCCATAGTTCATTCCTAATCTGTATAATAGCGGCTAATGTCAATCAGAAGAATATACAGGAATATGTCATACTGTACTACTAAATGGTATTAACTGGGTGTTGAGGAAAGGCTTGTTCAATTGGCCAGACGAATTCATACCTAATTTTGTATTATACTATAATTATGGAGTTATAAATGGTATGCTGGTCTTACGAGAATAATATGCCATAACACCGTTATGTTACACAAAGAGCTCTTGACGGCATCAACTCAGCTAGACCACCACACAGATCACTATTAGCCACACTCGACATTAGTAAAGCCTTCGATGCCATCCCCGTCCACAACCTAACAAACAAAATCTTCAACACAAACATGCACAACAACACAAAAAGGTGGCTGGCCAACTTTCTAGCAGGCAGATGTGCACACGTATCTTTTGCCGGTCAGTCATCTAAAATCAGAAACTTTCCAAACGGAGTCTCACAAGGATCCGTCCTATCGCCCGCACTCTTCAATCTGTACATGCACGATATAACTACACCCAATACGCCCCAAATAAACTTAGCCTCCTATGCAGATGACATAACACTCACATGCACACACCATGACCCAAAAAGAGCAACAGATCTCCTTCAACCCTATCTCAATACACTACATGGCTGGTGCACTACAAACAGACTTAATCTAGCCCCAGCCCAATCCACCGCAACCCTGCTCACAAGCAGGACAGGAGAACACGAATACATCCCTCAACTCACAATAAACAACACACCCCTAACACATACACACACACCCAAAATCCTAGGATATGATACTCATATGACATTCAAACAGCACACCACAAATATTAAAAAGAAACTGACACCCAGACTTAATGCCCTCAGGTCACTTGCTCACACAAAATTTGGACACAGCAAAGAAACTACCACCACAGTATATAAACAATACATAAGATCAGTGATGGAATACGCAAGCCCAGCCTGGGCTTCTAACCTAGCTGAAACACATCATAAGACCTTACAGACTATTCAAAACAAAGCCCTGAAGATCATTACAGGCTGCACAGCTACTGCACCCACAGATCACCTACATCAAGAAACCAAAATCCTCAAAGTCAAAGACCATCTGGACATGAGAGGCACTCAATTCCTGGCAGCAGCCTCCACGAACCAAGACCACCCAATAAAACTACATGGCAACACACCCACAGACACCAAGAAATATCAAAACAACACCCAGCACACGGTATCACACACAATTTTTGTCCTCTCTCCCTCCCTGCCCACCCCGAACCAACTTCCAGAAGCACATCCATACTCATATCTCTCACCGATCCATCCACTCACTCACAGACAACACGCAGCTGCATGCACGACCTCCCGAAATCCATCCTTCCGAATCCTCCCTTCCTCGCGAGGACAGAGTCCACCTGGCCAGGCTGAGATGTGGACACCATCCAGCTCTCCTGAGCTATCAGAAGAGACTGGATGACTCCGTTGTCGACGCCTGCCCGGGATGTAACACAGCACCCCATACCATTAAACACATCATAGAAGACTGCATTTCACACAACCACTTATGCCAACAACACAATCTACACTCAATGAGAGCTCTGTGGGAAAGCCCGATCGTGGCCATGGCCTTCCTCAGGGACTCGGGGCTGTTCGGCCAGGCAGCTTAGGGAACAACAACAACAACAACAACAACACCGTTATGTTAAAATAACTTTAAAACAGTTTGCCAGAATGGATATAACCATCATATGAGGAGGAGCACTTTATTGACAACGTTTCGCAAATAGCTTCTTCAGGTCACTAACAAACGTTAGTGACATGAAGAAGCGATTTGCGAAACGTTGTCAATATAGTGCTCCTCCTCATATAGTGTTTATATTCAAAAAGCCGTTAATGGATCATATGAATTGAACTTCTGCATGATAAACTACACTCCTAAGTCTATTTTACTATTGTTTCCTTCCATACATAAAATCACGGAGTGGGTACAAATAATTGTGGCCGACTGTACTGGTGATATAGACAATAAACAATGGTACTAAACAATGATGGATTAAACGAATTTACATTGCTCATGTGACACCGGCTACAGTTAACCCAAACTGGTGCCGGGCGGGTCATATTGGAACTGACCTGTTTCACTTTATTGGATTGAAGATTTTACAAAATGTCACCTCATTATTTTGGTGATTTTAAGACACTTCATCTCATTCAGGTGTCGATATAACCGCGAGCCTACAATTTAAAAGAAGCCGGTCTTTGGCCAGGATATTTTTCTACCGAAAAATTTACATATTAATCTTGAAGGGGTTCTGGGTCGGGCACCAGTTAGACTAGATAATAGTCCGCCAGGCGTCTGGCCTGGGGAGCAAGTATATATAATAATAATAATAATAATAATAATAATAATAATAAACGGTTTATTAAAGAATGGCAGCCTCATGAGCTGAAAATACACATTTTACAATTTAGTGGATGAACATGAGATGTACAGATATGAAGATGGTAAGCTCAGTTTACAAAAAAAAAAAAAAAAATACAATAATGATGCAGGTGCAGAATACAAATTATCATAAAATAACCATGAGAGTAAGTGATATACAGTACATATACACATTTATTTTACTTACTCATACACAGAACATACATATATACACGTAAGTACGCACATACATACGCATACATATACATACATATATAAGAACATGTAGTAAGTGTGCACATGTCCGTATATACAAACGCTCACGTATGCACACAAACATACATACTAGTGGAGCAGATAACTGCAAATTTCAGGAGAATCGTTCAAATGGTGATGCAAGCATGAAATTTGGTACATGTACCCTTCAAGGTCCATTCTTCTCAGAAATACCGCTGGCCACGCGAAAATCCTAGATGGCGGTCATTTTTCAAGATGGCTGCCGTGCCTGACCATATATTGCTTAATTCTTTTTTAATTATTACCTGGTGAACATTTTAAGAGAAAACTGTTTCTTGCTAACCAGATTAATGAGAAGCACTGTTTTAATCATTGTCATAGTCTATAATTGGAATTTTAGAATGGCATCCAAGATGGCGTCCATTAATTTCATATGTTCATATCTAAGCAACTACTGAACATATATACATGATTTTTGGTGTGCACATACATTCTTTGGGTCAGATAATCCAATGGAGCCATTTTCACATTTGTTAGTAAGGACTGAGGCAGTGATGAGATCTTGCAAATATAATAGAGTGATGTCAACACACAACCAGGGCACACTGGTAACATCGCTGCTGTGCAACTCAGCATGGGGTTCAGTGTCAGCTTATTTTACTGTACTATACTATAAGTTGTAGTGTAGTTTAATTTAGTGTCCCAAATGCTTTCTAACAGCCCCATATCAATTAGCTACTAGACAGTAGTTTGTAGTTAGTAGATTTTTTTTTTTTTTTTTTTTTCTATATTCCAACTTACTTCCTCTCGGGCATAGGCTGAGAGCCTTAACATTCACCGCTTTACAATGAACAGTGATGCCCGTGAGGTCTTGTTACAGTCTAGGGAGTGAGACATGTGAAGCACGTAGAGTACAACGAGCACCTGCCATCTTGCCTTCACATGAGGCACGGTGCTCACTCATGGCCCGAAACGACCCCATCTCTGAAGCCACCTCGTTCCCGTGCTTCACTGTCTCACCCCCTACACTCGGACTCTCACACTTACACACACACAACGCCACCTGTTGAGCAGATAACTCACCAGATAGAGTTAGATAGCCGCACCTGAATTGACAGGGCGTGCCAGCGCGGGAGAGCCGAGCCAAGGGTAAGGGGTCTATACATGACTTGCTCATGTACTTACCTGGATGGTGTACAGATCACATGGGACTTAAATGGCACTGGATGAATGATCGGGCTAGGTGTAGGTCACCCGAACCTAGTTGTATCCCATAAAGTAATGTGTGTGTAATTTCGTTAAGGTGGTAAAAGGATAAACCCTCGGCCTTAATCAGAAAGCAAAATGGCAGACTCAAAATCCATTTTTCCCATAAGACAAACTGACTGGTCAAAGCCGTCATGGTCAAGGCAAATGATACAGATGTTGTGGTCATTGCAGTGAGTGCCTTTCCAGCCCTTCAGAGTTTGGGGCTAGAGCAGTTATGGGTGGCATTTGGTCACGGTCAAAGCCGGCGCTGGATCAGTGTTCATGGCCTGTATCGCTGTATGGGGCAGGAGAAGGCTAAAGGCATGTTATTCTTTCATGCCTTCACAGGGTGTGACACTGTTTCAGCCTTCCGTAACAAGGGAAAGAAAACTGCCTGGCAGACATGGGATGTTAGTCCAGAGGCCTCCCCTGTCTTCTCCAAGCTGAGCCAGTACCCTCTTACCGTGGAAGATGGTGACCTGATACTGGAGAGGTTTGTCATACTGATATATGACAGGTCTAGCACTGCTACCACTGTGGATGAGGCCAGGCTTGACATGTTTGCCAGAAAACAGAGGCCTTATGAGGCCATTCCACCAACAAGAGCAGCTCTGCTTCAGCACACTAGACGAGCTGCCTTCCAGGCTGGTTGTGTTTGGGCCCAAGCAACCCAGTGTCAACCAGAAGCAGAGAGTCCTGCTGACTGGGGATGGCAGAAGGTTGGTGAAGAATGGCACATCTTCTGGACAGCCAACTCCCCCATAGCCAAGAGTTGCGAACAGCTGACCAAATGTGGCTGTAAATCAGACTGTCGTGGCAGGTGCAAGTGCTACAGGCTGGGTCTCTCCTGTACAGCTCTGTGCACTTGCAAATGTGAGGTGTGAGTCTTTGATTCTATGGTATTTTTACTAATGTTATTTGTACTCAATGGATATGTATAAATAGTGTGAATTAGGCCGTTTCCTACGATATAATCTTCCTTCACTTTGTCTAGTTACTTATGACCCTGATGAGTTAATAATGTGACAAGTCTTTCTAATTCTCTGACCTCAAAAATGTAGGATTAATGAACAAATCATTTGTCTAGCTCTACTAATAGCCAAGATATCACAAAATTTGTCTTTAACCCCAGAAGGCCGATACACTACTCAAATAGCACAGCTTTAAATAGCCTTTAAATAGCCTGCTGATGGCTGCTATTTACTTGTATGACGTCAAGGTACTTTTGCGGTAATTTTCACCGAGTTCCAATATCACCGAAACTACCGTGATGTCAACACAATGGGTTTAAGGAAATTTCACTATGGCAAAGGTGCGTAAACACGGAAATCACGGAAAAGTTACCTCACGAAAACAAGCAATATCTCAGTAACTACTGGGCCTATGGAGCTGAATTTGTTTACGAGACAAAAGCTGAAAGTGACCTCTCTCACATGGTTTATGACTCATTTCTCTATCTTTATTCTTTGATTAGCTATTAAGCCATAAACACTACCGAAAATCGCCAAAAAAATCCGGCCTCCTCGGGTTAATGGCGGCCATCTTGGACGCCATCTTAGTTAAAGTCTAATATGCAACTGCTTTGGACAAAATTACCTTCACTTACCACGTTAGAGCCAAAAAAAAATGGATTCGACAGTATTCATGTCTTTTATCTTTCAATTAACTGACCCCTAACAGTAGGGCTCAGTCAGATGTGTCGGCCATCTTGTAAAATGGTCGCCATATTGAATTTTGGCGTGGCCAGTGGTATGTGCTTTGAAAGTGAGCTTTGAAGAATACCTGTACCAAATTTCATGCTTGCATCACCATTTGAACGATTGTTTCACTTATCTGCTTCACTATACATACAAAAACTGTTTTGGTAGGGTCAGGGTAAAGAGGTAAAGGGTAAACAGGGAGCGGCAATTCAAGTCCGTACAGGTAAAGTCAGGTAAAGCCTACTACAATGGGAGGTTAATCCTCGGTACTGTAGGTGTGTGTGTGTGTGTGTGTGTGTGTGTGTGTGTGTGTGTGTGTGTGTGTGTGTGTGTGTGTGTGTGTGTGTGTGTGTGTGTGTGTGTGTGTGTGATAGAAGGTGAAATGTGGAAAAGCTGGGCGTTCTATTGTTAAGGGTGGAAATACATGGATGAAGATACGCAAACACTTAATAATAGATAATGCTTATGCATAGATTTATAATCAGAAGTTGCGCTAGTGAGCAATATGTTCTCGCTCATATGTACGTATATTTACATACATATGTGCATATGACCATACAAATACACGTACAGTACATATATATATTATATACCTTATATTCTCAACCGGGCTCGAACCATTGACAGCACATACACACAGACTTACATATACATAATATATGCACATTACATGCATATATGCTCCTCTCTTATCCACCTGATACTCTCAGCCGGGCTCGAACCACAAACAGTATACACTATAGACACATATATATATACATATATAATGCATACATACACACACATATACGCACACATACATACACATATACTGTACATACATAGATACACATATACACATACATATATACACATATACATAAACAAACTCAAGCAAATACATACATAATTATATTCTAATACACACACGCACACACACTTATGCATACATTATTAAAGGTGGGAGCGTATATATGGTGTGACAGGCCGTTATTACACATTATTAATAATATTAACAATGGTTGGGATAGGACTATTTTTATATCTGTCAGTTCTTGCTCTTATTGGTTGGAGTGTGTTGAAGTGACGAGCTGCACGTGTTGGTCTAGGGGCGTCTGGTGGAAGTAAGTTTCTGTGTCGTGGGTGAACAAGCAGCTTAGATGCAAACTGTTTGAGTGTGTTGTAGTGGTGGGTTGAAAGTGCAGGTATGCTAAGGGTGGTGAGAGCTTCCTCGTACCCTGGATATGTGCCAGCCAGGATGATCCTGCATGCCCTCCTCTGCACTCTCTCCAATTGACGTTGTTGTATCAGGGTTAGAGTGGAGGACCAGGCGGGAGAGGCGTAGGTGAGCTTAGGGAGTATGAAGGTGTTATATATACTCTTCAGCTCATTCTCCGGCGCCCCCAGGGATCTCAACTGCCTTAGCATAAACAACTTGTATGTGGCGGTCCTGACTGTGGTAGTTACATGTTTCTTCCAGTTCAGTTTGTTGTCCACAGTGATTCCGAGGAGTTTGGTGGACTCAACAAGCTGAAGGGGATGAGGACCAATTGTGACAGTGGGTGGAGGAAGGTCGGTAACGGAAGTGTTGATGTGCATGACCACTGTCTTGTCATGATTGATAGTCACATGATTGTCTGTGGTCCAGGCTTGAAGACGGTCGAGGATGTCTTGTAGGGGGTCATAGTTAGGGGAGGTGTTATCGACAGTAATGCCGACTGTCGAGTCGTCCACGTACTTCCAGTGGAATGGGGTGTCCTTTAGGGCATCATTAATCAAGATGAGGAACAATAGAGGCCCCATCTTTGTGCCCTGTGGGACTCCACATGTGATGTCTAGGAAGGTGGAGATGAAGCCTTGGTATCGCACTGCTTGTCGTCTGTCACTAAGGAAGTCGGTCAACCACGCAACCAGGGTAGGATGTAGCCCCAACTTTATGGCCTTGTTGATGATGATGGTGTGGTCAACAAGGTCAAATGCTTTCCTGAAGTCAATAAAGGCAAGGGCGAGGGAAGTCTTTCTCTTCTCAAGATTTGTGTAAATATAATCTAGGAAGCTAATAAGACAGTGAGTGGTGGAGGAGGTTTTTACGTTGCCAAACTGTTGGGGATCTATCAGTGACGGATTTGTGAGTAAGCCCAGGTGAATACAAAGTCTTCACAGATTAGACTAGGGATGGGCGTTATGGCAATTGGTCTGAGTTCATTAAGAGAATGTGGGGAGGGGGTTTTGGGGATTGGAGTGACGTATGAAGTTTTCCAGTCTGCAGGGCATTTACTTTGCCTTAAGGAGGCATTAATTATCGAGCAAAGGGGGGTGGCAAATTCCACTGAAAATTCTTTGTATATTTTCATGGGTAGGTCTACTGGGGTTGTTGATATTTGTTATTTGAAACTGGAAAGCTTTTTGGCCACTTCATATTCTTGAACAGTTACTGGGGGGGGAAGGGGATGGGAGGAAGGCAGGGAGGTTGGTGCGGTCTAGTTTGGGGAGGGTTTGGCAGATGGTAGAGAAGTGATTATTTATCAGTTCAGGTGCATCTACACGAGGGACATGGGAAACACAGGGGATCGAAGGAGTCCCACTACTTAAGCCACAAAGATTCTTAATTTTAGAGTACCACTGACTGATATTGGTTTGTTTTAAATGATGAATCTTTGTAGGGTAGTAGGACTTCTTCGCCCAACGGATTTCCCTGATCACAATGTTGCGTAGGTCCTTGTAGCGATTGTTGTCCGTGTAGAAGGCCTTGTTCCGATTCTGCATCAGTCTCTTGATCCGAGGAGTAATCCATGGGACGTCAGAGGGGTGCATTTTGGTCCTCTTGGTGGGGAAGAAGTGGTGGTAGGCTTCGGTGGTGGTAGATACAAAGTTATGAAGGGTCATGCCTGGATGTGAGTTGGTCGGGCAATGTGTGTGCTCCACTGCGCGTCTTCCTGCTGAGACCGGAACTCTCTGTGAGGTCTGGGCCGGGGGAGTGCTGGAGGCCCTTAGGATCCTGGGTCTCTGTTTTCTCCGTGTGGTGACTGATTGTGCGTGAGTTTGTGCTTAATTTTGTGTTGTATTGTCTCTGTTCAGGCTCTGTCTCGAGTCAGCCACCCCCAGCTATGGATCCTGAATATATCCATACATACATACATGAATTCTATTGGGGGAACTAAAAATACATTGATCGAAAATGGCAGCAGTAATCAAAACCCTAATTAACAATATAACAACATGTGATAAATAACCCCCGAGACGAGACGTTGCACCAGATAGTGTTAAGGGGTTGTAGGTAGTAGGGGTAGGCAGCCCCGCCCAGGGAAGTACTACCGCCAAGGTTTCGGGAGACTCAGGGAATAGCCTGAATTCCATTTTCTCTCCCAGGCCTTGGTAGCTGGATACATATCTTTCTGCCTCACACATCAGGGGTATCAGGAAAACCCTCTTTATATAACATACACATCCAACTTCACGACATTGCCCTACATTGCTATCCTCTATCCATAAAACACTACTCTTCCCACTACATATCATACATGTAACACCATACACCTTACCCAATAAACATGGCAGTACAATTGTTAAGAGCAAACCTGGTGGTCCCTCGGATATCCACCCCCGGCAGGGTTGGGTCATTGACACAGGGCCCTCCCGGTCGTCATCATGCGACTGTGTCAAGAGCATTGCAACGTCCCAAAGCTGCTCGTCGGTGCAGCTTTTTCTTTAGTAATATAAGGGGACTTCACTCTAACATCAATTCTGTACACCAATTTCCTCAAGCAGAATCCCCTACTCTCCTTTTTTTGACAGAGACTCAAGTAACATCCACATCTGACACGTCTAGATTTAATTTTCCAGGTTATCAACTGCTCCAAAATTTCAGACCTAAAGGAGGTGTATGTTGCTTCGCAAAATCTGAAATTGCCCTGGAGGAGGTTCTAGTTTCAATTGTCCCTATTTTGATTATTCTATATACAAATTAATTTCTGCTGGTAAATTTAAATACATATGTTGCATCTACCGTTCCCCAAATACTCCTCCAGAGCAAAGTCTTTTTGATTCTCTGTCCTCACAACTCAGTGTCCTCAACTTAAATGCTTCTTCTGAAATCACTGTGTTGGGTGATTTTAATGTCCATAATGTTGAATGGCTCACTCATTCAGCCAGGACTGATGATGCTGGTCTTGAATGTGAGCTATTTGCAGACTCATTTAATCTCACTCAACTAGTCAACCAACCCACCCGTGTACCAGATAATCCTAATCATAATTCCCACCTACTGGACTTATTTTTAACAACCAATTCAGAAAATTATGATGTTACAGTGAGGTCCCCGCTTGGATCTTCTGATCACTGTCTGATACAGGCCACCTGTCTATCACCTACCACACCTTCCCACTCTGAACCTGTTTTGGTGACTAAATGGCATTACGATAGGGCAGACTGGGAGGGTCTTCAAGGTTTCTTTATTGATATTCCCTGGACCTCTTTCTTTTCTAATGATGCACACTCCACCTTGAGCCACATACAAGATTTTGTAAAAATTGGAATGGAAACTTTTATTCCTCATCAAAAGTACAGTAAAAGATCTAATTCACCTAAATGGTTTGACCATAATTGTGCTAGAGTAACTGAACAAAAAGCAATAGCCTACAATGCATACACAAGATCAAAACACATGAAGCCTTTAATTACTTTAGAAACATCAGAAATCATGCCAAAACTGTATTAAACCTAACTAAATCAAACTTTCTCCACAAGCAGGCAAATAAACTTCTAAATAATCCAAATGATAACAAAATATTTTGGTCTACTCTTAACTCATTTAAATCCAACTTCACTACGGCTTCATCCATTCCACCATTAAAATCTCCGACTGGCAATCTTGTAAGTGACCCACTAGGAAAGCTAACCTTCTTGCGGATATTTTCTCCACCAACTCAACCTTAGATGAAATAAATCAAGATGTCCCTGTACTTAATTTTAATTCGCCTGAAATTCCCTCACTTAAGATCCACACCAGACATGTCAAAACTATTTTGCAGAATCTCTCGGTAGATAAGGCTCCTGGTCCAGATGAAATTCCTCCAATAGTACTTAAGAATTGCTCCTTGGTGCTCGCTCCTGTATTGGCAAAATTTTTCCGTCTGTGTACTCATACCTCATGCTTCCCAGTACCCTGGAAAGAAGCAAACATCCATCCAGTTCCTAAAAAAGGTGCCTCTTCAGATCCATCAAACTACAGACCATAGCTATAACTTCCACTCTTGGTAAAGTCTTTGAAATTATATTAAATAATCACATAATTAAGCATCTTGAGAATAATAAATTAATCAGTGATAGGCAATATGGTTTTAGACGATGTCGATCAACTGCAGACATGCTATGCCTTCTTACGCATCAAATCTACCAAGCTACAGACCAACATGGTGAAACACATACAATAGCACTGGATATATCAAAGGCATTTGATAGAGTCTGGCATCAATCCTTATTGTCGAAGATGTCACACTACGGCCTTGCATCATTAGTTCCACTAATTTCTTCTTATCTTCATAACAGAAAAATACGTGTAATGGTAGATGGCCTTTATTCTCAATTTCACTCAATAAATGCTGGTGTTCCCCAGGGATCAGTTTTGGCCCCAATTCTGTTCCTCATTCATATCAATGATCTCATATCTACCACTCATAATCCAATACATTCCTACGCAGATGACTCAACACTCCACAGTTCCTTCACATTACCAATTCTTTCACCCAACCCGATCTTATAAATTCAAAAATAAACACTGCAATTTCTCTGAACCAGGACCTTTCTAGGATTGATGGATGGGGACAAAAGAATCTAGTTTCCTTTAATGCACAGAAAACCAAGTACATTCAATTTTCTAACCGACAGAATCTCACTGACTCCCATATATTTTTAATGATGTAAATATTCCCACTTCCCCTAGTATTGACATTCTCGGTGTAACATTAACTACTAACTTGAGCTGGACACATTATGTTAGAAGCATTGCTAAGAATGCCTCTAAAAAACTGGGACTCCTGTACAGAGTTCGAGAATTCTTCACTGACGAGCAGTTGGCCGTGATATATAAAAGTCATGTGCGTTCTCAGATGGATTACTGTTCACCTCTGTGGGGTGGAAGTGGAGTGGTTGCATTGAGGCAGTTGGACAAAATTCAAAATAAAGCTATTAGATTAATCAATAACCCTGCAATCACACAGGACCTTCCTACATTATCCATACGAAGAAACGTTGCATCCCTTGCATTATTCTACAGATATTTTCACAGCAATTGTTCCGAGGAACTTGCTTCAATTGTGCCGCCTCTCCACATCTTTCCCCGTAGAACTAGGGCAGCTGAGAGCGCCCATGAATTTACACTTTCTCCTCCACAATGCAGAACTTCTGCTTATCAGAATTCATTTATCCCCAGAGCTACTACTCTTTGGAATTCACTTCCTCGAATTGCTTTCCACAAACTTACAATCTACAAATGTTTAAATCCAGTTGTTACAAACATTTTATGAATGGAGGATGCCTTTAGGCACATGGACCTTTTTGTTTTATCTGTGTTTTTCCTTCCTCCGTTCATTGTCTCTTAAAAAAAAAAAAAAAAAAAAAAAAAACATCACACAAGAGTATTTAAGGGCCATTTTCTAAGGTTAACCCCTTCTGTACCAGTGAAGTCTATATAATTATATTCAGACAACTATTAGACGATTTTATTCAGCTTAGGAAGGATCATTAGCAATTATAGTGCTTTAAACTATCTAAATCAACCATTTTTACCACCACATATCACTCCAAAACTGCATAAAATCATCTAAATATAGCTACAATAAGATATAACAGACGTCGCTGGTACAGAAAGGGTTAACATAATTTATTATCGGCTACATTTCTGAAATCACTTACATGGGTATCGGAAACTCGACTTAACACTATCTGGTCCAACGTCTTGGGGATTGACCTCCCAATCTAGCAAGATTGGAAGCCAAAGCGTCACATTTTTCCTTTGCTCCTCAGCTTTCTCATCATAATTGCTGAGGGGCACAGGGCCCTGAGTGGGGCTTTGGTTTCCCGGGCGTTTCCGCACCCTCCTCAGCTCCCCGCCATGGAGTGGCTTCGGTCACCCAGGCTTTATTGTGGTCGGCAGGGAGGGTTCGGTGGGGCTCTCGGTTATGGCCTTGGCCTTGCTCGGGGCCTTGGGGCTGTTCGGCCAGGCAGCTTGGGGAACAACAACAACAACGTTTTGGGGTAATTATATATTATTTCAATGTTTATTAAGGGCTTCAATTATTTTAGAAATGTTTGAATCACGTGTTTTTAGTTTACCCCCTATACTGTATGTTTGAATCACGTGTTTTTAGTTTACCCCCTATACTGATGCCTACTGTTTTTAGTTTACCCCCTATACTGATGCCTACTGTTTTTAGTTTACCCCCTATACTGTATGTTTTTAGTTTACCCCCTATACTGTATGCCTACTGTTTTTAGTTTACCCCCTATACTGTATGCCTACTGTTTTTAGTTTACCCCCTATGTTTTTTAGTTTACCCCCTATACTGTATGCCTACTGTTTTTTAGTTTACCCCCTATACTGTATGCCTACTGTTTTTAGTTTACCCCCTATACTGTATGCCTACTGTTTTTAGTTTACCCCCTATACTGTATGCCTACTGTTTTTAGTTTACCCCCTATACTGTATGCCTACTGTTTTTAGTTTACCCCCTATACTGTATGCCTACTGTTTTTAGTTTACCCCCTATACTGTATGCCTACTTTGAAGAACACAATTGTCTCCAGACCCCCTTCAAACTAAAAACCGTCGTTTCTAATTATGGGAGTATATCTCTGGAAGCGAATTTGTGAACATAATTATCTATACATCAACTATAATTATATATATATACGATTTATTGAAGAGCAATTTCTATCCAAAAATCCATCCGGACTGTTATAATTGCATAAAGACAAACATAGGTGTTCACGAATTCTTATGAGCGGGCTAGAGACTATGATATCCGAGTGTTCCAACCTTCATATCAATCCAAGCAAGCCTTATCCAATAATCCATCCACATAGTTATAATTGCATAACAAAAAACATAAGTGGTCCATGAATTATTATGACTGTACTATAGTCTATTTACTTCCAGGTGATGGTAAATGGAACCTCTTAGCAACTGTTATCTCGAGACTAGATGGAAATATATGAAACTTCTATATCTCTGCGGCATATAAATACCAAGTTTTCATAATTTATAAGATGTTTCGCTACTAAATCTTCATAATAGCTGTTTAACCCAGGTGAAGCCAGGACAACTGACCATCAGCTAAAAATAAACCGACTTTAGAGACTATAGTATCTAAGTGTACCAACCTCCTTATCAATCCAAGTAGAGTCCACGTCTTGAACCAGTGTGACCTGAGTGTCCCCAGCAGAAGCCGTGGCCCCCAGCTTGAGCCAGGAGTCTGTCGTCAGCTGTCCATGTAGGCTCAGACTTCCAAACACACCTGTAATGAGGCTCTTGCATGTACAGGCAATATAAATAGTTATCCGACTATCTTGCTGATACATTGATAGTTATCCGACTATTTTGATAATTCGTTGTGTAAGTTAAAGATACTATCAATGCCTACCCTTACACTTGAGTTTTTGTTGTTGACCACCAGATGTCTAGAAGTTACTTTGGAGATTGACCCATGCTAATAACAAAAGTCACCTGGCAACTCCTGAATATTTATCAGCTTCGTTTTAACAAATACTCCCTTCTCAAGTGTGTTTTTTCTCTTAACGTGTATATATATACAAGTATATATATATATATATATACAATAAGCATAGCCTAACTAATACAAGTTGTGAAATAAATAAATCTCTTGAGCCACTTCAGAGAGCTTACAAAAAAAGGAGTTCACCAAATGCTTGTAGAAACATTATAAATTGTACATAAATATGTTGATAGTCCTATAACAAAATCAAAGGAGCTACTGTCAGTAAATGTAACTAGAGATAGAAGTTACATAGAACGAATAGGAAAACTCGGCATCTATAGGGACTATTTCCATTACCAGTCGCAAGATAAAATATACAAATCCCCCCACCTCCTGACCCAGAAATTAAACCCGACCCCCCAGACACCACTCAATACATGTTGGATTTGTATAGAGTATAGCAAAGCTTTATGTCCAAGAAACAAACATCTGAGCTCTAAGTTACACTTACGAGACACAAAGGATGAATACAGTTGATTGAAAATATATGCATTTGTAAATTTTTCAGTGCAGATACACATACAATACAATAAATAAATTAAATGTCATGACACATTATTTGAAAGCAGAACATATACTCACGACTGACCATTGGAGCTTCAGTAGTATATACTCATGACTGACCAATAGAGCTTCAATTGCATATGCTCAGGAATGACCAATAGTTTTCATTGCATATACGCATGGCTGACTAATAGAACTTCAATTGCATATACTCATGATTTATCAATAAAGCTGCAACTGCATATGCTCGTGAATGACCAATTGAGCTTAAATTGCATACAGTCTACTCATGAAGAACTAATAGATCATCAATCATAAATACTCAATATTGAGCTTCAATCGCAAATATTCGTGACTGACCCATTGCCTTCCATCCGAGACTAGGGGTGGGGTAAGGCAGCGGCATGTCCTTATTCTCAGGGTCGGAGGGGTCCAAAGAGCCTCGCAGTTCAATGGACAGGTTGTGGGTGAAGGGATCACTCTCGGAAACACCAGCTTCGACCGTACCACCCTGGGGGAAAAGAGGCTTGTTAGAATGAGTTCAAGCTCGAATTCCTCTCTTTAGAATGCAATACACGGTACGCAAAATATAAAACATATATATCTATCTAGATATTGCCAGATGTCCTAATCTCCGAGGTAGGTATGAATGCAACGCCTCCATGGTCCTCGGGCATTTGTCAGCCAGCACCCCCTTTGGCACCCAACACCACTTTCATTCCATATACCTCTTGATTTCAGCCTTCCATCTCATTCAGTCTGCCTTTTCCTCTGTCTGTCAATCTTATTTTCATATATGCTTTATGTCAATTTCTTACTCTCTGTTTGATTTACAGGATCGAACCACTTCAAGAACAACAGCTCTTCACACTTGCCAGCACATCTATATTCACATCAACTTATGAACATCCTTTTTCGTCAGTATCTCTCCACAGGACTCCACAATCGTATTTCAAGTAACTAATTTCCACCCCTTTCACACTTGATTCATGTCTTTCCAACACCGGGTATGCTTCACTTCCGTATGTCAAGACAGGATCACCACACGATTATGTAGTGACTTCCATGCTCACCCCCCTTTTCCTTGTCATTGCTCTCACCATTCCCTCGTCCCCTGTTGCATCCTCTCCAAACTCCTGTCTTTACTAATCACACTGCCCACACATTTTTAATGAGCTGACATTCTCCATTACCTGGTCATTCAACCTAATTTCATCTTCTGTGTCTGCTTTCCTTTGAGAGACCATAACCTTATTAATACAGCATTGACTTTCAGACTCCATGTCTCACACACAGCACCAATAATATACTAGACCATACAACTCCCACTCCTTATCACTCATCATAACGGTGCCATAAGCAAACAGTAGCACAGGCAGCTTCCACACACTCCCTTCCCTTACAAGGGGTACTCCAACATCCACTGCTATTCCACCTTATTCCTTTCAAGAGTCCATCCACATAATATCTACTGAATAACCATATGAACATCATGCATCCTTACTTTAACCCAATAATAAGATTAAAGTACTCGCTCTGTTCATCTTATACATAATATATCATATAAAAACAGATGATTGGGCAGAAAAGGATGAAAGGTATTAAGATATGCATACAGGTGAAGAGAGCCAAAAATGAAACTGGCAGACCTATAAAGATAGAAGTGACAAAGATATATATAAAGATAGGTAAACAGATAGATATATAAACAAATATAGATACAGTGATAAACAATAAAATGAATCCACCTGAATAACGCTAATGTTAACACTAAATCTGTGCCCCTGTTTTCAACATTTTGAGTGACAGAGAGAGAGAGAGAGAGCACAGAAAGAGAGAGAGCACAGAGAGAGAGAGAGAGAGAGAGAGAGAGAGAGAGAGAGAGAGAGAGAGAGAGAGAGAGAGAGAGAGAGAGAGAGAGAGAGAGAGAGAGAGAGAGAGAGAGAGAGAGAGAGTATATAATTACTCACCTGAATAAATATTATGTTGGCGCTAAATTCATGATCCATGGAGTCGTCAAACTCGATCTTGCCATACACAGTAACACGTCCCAGTGCTGGCGTAGAGGTGTCGACCACTAACCACATACCTAGAATAATTCGTAATGATTGTTATCCGAGTCACAAATAGATATAATTCGGCTCTTCTAAACAGGGAGAACGAATAATGTAATGTACAGTCCATGCACACAGGAATCCAGTCCATGCACACAGTCCATCCCCGAGCAGGGACAACAAAAAACACACAATAATAATAAGGTTCGAGCCCGAGGACCACCAGGGACAAGGATCGAGGACCGTGGACGACCAGGGGCGACGATCGAGGACCGAGAACTACCAGAGACGACGATCGAGGACAGCGAGAACAGAGGACCACCAGAAACAATGATCGAGGACCACTAGGAACAATGATCGAGGACACCGAGGACAACCAGGGACGAGGATCGAGGACTGAGGGCAGACAGGTACATAAATGTAGATCCGAGCAGAACCAATAATTTGAATAAAGAGCGTTCCGTGAATTCCAAATCCAAAACTTTGAATGTTTTCTATGCAAACGCTCGTAGCATACGCAATAAATTTTCAGATTTAGAGGAACTAGTGTTTACGGAAAATTACAATGTTTTTGGCATAACAGAATCTTGGCTTAATACAGAAGACAGAGACTTTTTTAGCAGAGTATTCACTTCCCGGTTATGTAATGTTTGAGAAAAGACGAATTAATAGAAATGGAGGTGGAGTTTTATTTTTTATCAAAGAAAGTTTTAACCTGACCCTCTTGTCAAAACCCCAAATTGTGAACGTCGACACATCCTTTGTGCTAATAAAGAATAATAAAGGTACAAAAATAATACTTGCACTAATATACAGACCTCCAGCTCAATCAGTGCAAACTGACCGAGAAATTTATGAGCAAATTTCAGACTTAAGTAACTCGCATGATACCTACCGTAATTTTTGGCGACTTCAATTTACCTGTGACCAAGTGGGGAGATAGTATTATACTTCACACTCTGGAAAAGATCTGTATGCAAATTTGCAAGAGAGTTCGCTATATCAATTTGTTAGATCTCCAACCCGTGGAAATAATGTCCTTGACCTTGTACTTTCAACAAAAGAAGAATTGATAGAGAATTTGAATGTCGGTGATGAATTCAGTAACAGCGACTATCGTACGATAACTTTCAGTTTAAAGTTTACTAGTAATGAACCAAATAGCAGCATCGAGAAAGTCCCTAATTTCAAGCAAGCAAACTTTCGTAAACTTAGAGCAATGTTTAAAGAAACTGACTGGAGCTTTTTAATTAACAATAAAGACATAAATACATCTTGGGAATCATTCGCAAACACTTACCTAAAAGCAGTGCAAGACTGCATACCATCGAAAATATGGTGTACAGGCCATAATGATAAGCCCAAATGGTGGAATAAAGATATTTCAAACTGTCTGCTTGCTAAAAAGTTTGCTAATGATAGATTAAAATCCTCACAAAATGACGAAGAACGGGTGAAATTTGTAGAACTACGACGCAAAGCCCAAAGGTTAATTAAGCAAAGTAAAAAGACCCTGGAGTTACATGTTGCGAATCAAAGTAAAACAAACCCAAAATAATTCTATAGTTATATCAGAAAGAAGAGAGTAGTTACTTCAACTGTAGGACCGTTAGTCGATGAAAATGGAGAATATACCAAAGACGAAGTACAAATGAGTAATGCCCTCAATACCTTCTTTGAATCAGTTTTTACAACAGAAGACCTCATTGATATCCCTACAGCATCGCCAATTCAGAGAGATAATTCTGATGATCTAAGCAATATCACCATTACAGAGAGAGAAGTATTGAAATGTTTTGATAAACTCAAGGTAAATAAAACGCCCGGACCTGATACAATCTCACCTACAGTTCTAAAGGAAGCTAATGATGAGCTCTCCAAACCACTGACATTGCTATTCAATAAATCCTTGCAGTCTGGAACTATGCCTGATCAGTGGAAGCTAGCTAACGTAAAACCGATTTAAAAAAAAGGCAGCAAATCCCTACCCAGTAACTATCGTCCAATTAGCTTAACCTCAGTTGTATGTAAAATGCTAGAAACGCTCATAAGAGACAGACTCGTAAATCACTTAGAGGAAAATAACATACTTAAAGATACTCAACACGGCTTTCGTAGCAAACGTTCCTGTTTAACAAATCTCTTAGACTTCTTCCACGATATCCTCAACCTCTATGATGAGAGTAAAGCTGTAGATATTATGTACCTTGATTTTCAAAAAGCCTTTGACAAAGTTCCCCACAAATGTTTACTGCTAAATCTAAAAGCGCATGGAATACAAGACGGTGTGTTGAAATAAATAGAAAATTGGCTCCGCGACAGAAAGCAAAGAGTAGTCATAAACGGTAAGGCATCTAAATGGACCAATGTAAGTAGCGGGGTACCCCAGGGATCGGTACTAGGACCAATTATCTTTCTAATTTACATCAACGACATAGATGAGGGTCTCACCTGTACAATCTCAAAATTTGCTGACGATACTATCTATCTATTCTATCTATATGCTCAGGCCCAATCCCCATTTTGGGGATAGCCGACTCAAGACAGAGCAAGAACAGGGAAAACACAAAAACAACATAAAACAAAAAATAAACACAGATAAAAAACACAAACTCTCACACATCCAGGTCACCCAGGAGAAGACCCAGAGACCAGGGTTACCAAGGTCGCTCCAGCACTCCCCCGGCCCCTGACCACCAGGAGAGGTTCCGATCTCGGCAGGCAGACATGCAGCGGAGCCAAAGCGACAAGCCCTCCCACCACACTTCCAGGCACACCCTTCATATTAATCGTCTCCCCTGGCCAGGCGCCTGATGGACTATTATCTAGTCCAACTTGCGCCCGACCCCTTACTCCAAATGACCACGTGTTCACTCAACTATTCACAAGCATTCTCCATTCACTCCTGTCCACCACCACTTCCCCTGCCTGATCTATAGTCATTCCTCTATCATCCAAAGCCTTTCTTACACAGTCTCTCCATCTCAATGGGGGTCTTCCTGCCCTTCTATCTCCCCTTGTACCTGACTTACATATTCTCTTTGTAAGCCTTTCATCTCCCATTCGTTCAACATGACCATACCAGCTCAGCACCCTTCTGTCCACTCTGGCTGACAAATGTTCCTGCTGCCCCACTCTCCTACGTATCTCTTCATTTCTCAATCTGTCTCTACGAGTAACTCCACACATACTCCTCAAGCAGCTCATCTCCATCACATCCTGCCCTCTTTTCTCCTTTTTCTTCAGAGCCCATGTCTCAGCCCCATACATCACTGTTGGCACAACAATTCCTTGATACAGTGCACTTTTTACTTTCACTCCGAGATTTCTCGTCTTCCACATACTTCCCATTGCTCCGAAAACCTTCCTTCCTTCACACACTCTCTGTTTTACCTCCACTTCCATACCTCCACTCCTGCTTATTGTTCCTCCTAGATATTTAAAACACTCTACTTGTTCCAATATTTCCCCATCCAGCCTCACATCTAGATTCACCCTATGCTCTCCCCTATTACACACCATTACTTTACTTTTATTGACGTTCACCTTCAGTTTCCTCCTTCCACAAACCACACCAAACTCTTTGACTTCCCGCTGCAGTTTCTCATCAGAATCCGCCACCAATACTGTGTCATCAGCGAACAGCAACTGATTCAACTCCCAATCTCTACCATTCTTTCCTACTAAACCCAATCCTTTTCCCATAGTTCTCCTTTTCACCTCCCTCACCACACCATCCATAAACATATTAAACAGCCATGGTGACATTACACAACCCTGTCGCAAACCTACCTTTGTCTCAAACCATTCACTCAACTCACCATTTCCTACTCTCACACATGCTCTGCTCCCTTCATAAAAACTCTTAACTGCTTCTAACAAATTTCCTCCAATTTCATAAATCCTTAACACCTATCGTATAAATACGATAGAGTCAGAGTCAGAGTGAAGCTAAGTTGCTTCAAGGTTAGAAGTAGAAGGGTCTAGTGGAGAGCGAAGATTTGAAGGATGAAGAGTTGGAGAGATAAAAGGTGGTGGGCTGACCACCTTGCTATTTTTCATGTTAAGTTGTTGAATTCTGAGCAGCATGCCACGTGGTGTTGGTGAGGAAAGGCCGTTGTTGTTGTTAAAGGTGCGCGATGATGGTTAGTCGTAGATGTAGTTTGGTTCATCGAGGTAAGGAGATGGTGTTCTTGTCGGCTTGCTGGCGGTCGTTCCCAGGTCAATGTCTTCTTCTCCTTCCTCCATCCCCTCCACGTCGACGTCTTCTCCTATGGTGGACTCGGAGTATTCAGACGACGTGGAGGCTGCCACCGGATGATCAATGGTGGCTGGTGATGGAGTGGAGGTTGAGGCTGGTCCTGCAGAGTTGACTGGTGGTGGAAAGTCAGAGACTGCAGAACGTGGAGGTGGTGGGGTGGACTTCGAGAGAGACTTCTGAAGCACCAGACGCCTCCTCGGTTGACATCTCTGTCTCACAGCCTGAGATGGAATAAGGCTAGATGGTGGAGATGGTGTTGAGGTTGCTGGCTCCTGGACTAGAATATGACTCTTTTGTGATCTTGTATGTCTCTGTGACGTCACGATCTCTCCTACAGCTCGACGTAGGACGAGTAGATCGTATATTATAAGATTGTAAATAAGTTAAGTTATAAAAGGCCTAATATGCTATTAAGCAATATTGCCATGGTCTTATGTAGTATATATGAATTTATCGTATATATTAATATAATTTATCGTATAGAGCAACCTATATGCGGTACGATAATTTGGGCTCCTGGCGGTTTGCCAAGGCAGCAAGGTGTGCTTTTGAGGTACGCCAGAGCCTTCACGAACACCAACCAGTTAACATCTAATTTTCCGCCCTCAGTTGATCGTGCTTTTGAGCCTCTAATCACAATACACATACAGCAATACACACAACTACACCATCACGACGCTCTCATCGACATCATGACTGACTGATAGATAAGCATATTATTCATGTCCATTCCCATGTAATCATTTATTCTTTCTTTAACTTGACTCGTGTCTTGGGACCGAAGTCTCGTTCCCCATTGTCCACCGCCATATTGGGTAAAACGTTCTCCCTTGCCTCATTGCCACGTGGAACTATTGGTGAGTTAATTCCTGGCTAATATTAACCCTTATAACCTTACCCTATAATTATATACATTTATTATGTGAGACCTTTGGATATAAATTAGCTTGTTTCAGATTGAATTCAATTTAGATATAGAGTATTCATTTAGATTGATTTTATTTGATTCATTATAGCTTAGTAATATTTAACTTCCATTGATAGTTTACCACATTGGTGCCCAGACCCGGGAATTAGCTACCAGTAAGGGATTTTAAGGCAATGAACAAGGGGACATATAACAGGATGCAGGAACAACTCTATGATAAACTGGCAAGGCTAGCCAAGCGATGGTTAGAGCCGGAATGCAGGGTCACATCGTTGCACCTGCCCAAGTTCTGCATCCCACCCATCGTCTTTCCCCAATAATTTTCTTTTCCGTTTCAGACTTCCTGTGACATATGACCTGACCTAACATTTTTTCTTGTTCAATATGATCCATTAGTAGGTATTGCTATATAGTGTACTATTTTTTCTCCATAACATAGAAGTCCGCCGGTTGGCGTCTCTTAAGTAGCCTATTATTTGGCCGTTGTTTTTGTAACGTAATATTTAGATACAGAGCCTATAGGCTCGCAAGCAAAATGGATAAAAACGGTAAAGAGACACCGTCTAGTGGGGTGCTGAACAAAGCCCCTAAAAATCAAAGGGCGGGACTTCGGGGAGTAATAAATAGGCTAATAGTGGACGTCAACACTTTCATCACTACTGCTGAACTAGAGGAAGTGGAGGCTAGATTAGAAAACGTCCAGGTCACCCACGGTCGTATTACGGCTCTGAGTGAGGTGATTGTGGCTGCCATGACAGAGGAGGAAGAGATTGTTACAGAGTGTGATAATCGCGCCCTCTATGACGAACCTGTCTTTAGAGCGAAGTACCTATTACAGCGTGCTGTCGCAAGTAAGAAGGGAGGCGATGATGAGGCCCATAGAAGGGCTGACCCAAAACATACTGTACACCTCCCAAAGCTCAATCTTCCTACATTTGGGGGCAAGTTAACCGAGTGGTTAGCTTTCTGGGACGTATTTCGATCTACGGTTCATGAATCCTCTTTGGATAATGTCCGCAAGTTTCACTATCTGAAGGGACAAATGGAAGGAGAGGCCTTACATTTAATAGAGGGGTTTGCAGTAGTGGGTGGTAGTTATCTTGAAGCGGTACACTTATTAGAGTCCACATACGGGGATAGAGAGCAGTTGAAGATGGCCCATGTCATTGCCTTGTTGGGGCTTACAGAACCACAGTATAAGGTTGATGAGTTGACAAACTTCAGGGCAAATATGGAGTGCCATACTCGATTGCTAGATACCCTAGGGCTTACCACGCAGGAAATGATAGTCATTATCTTGCGTCAGAAGCTTCCTATGGCAATACTTGATAAGGTAAGATCATTTGAGCTGGGGGAGTTCAAAACTCAGTTCAGTAAGGAGATCAATAATCTACAGTTGAACAAAGGGAGAATGTATGAGTCGGGAGGGAGTGAGAATGTGGAGAAGAGGGGAACAATAAGCATGACAGTGGGGACTAAAGTAAAGAAAGAGGGTGTATAAGAAACCTGCTCAGATTCTATGTAAGCTATGTAACAACAAACATAAATGGAGTTTCTGCGTAAAATACCCAACAAATGAGACAAAACTAGCACAGGCGAAAAGATTGAAGCTATGTGTGGGTTGTCTATGTGGGGAACATGGTAAGCAGGGACAATGTACTGCTACATACTTAAGGCCCTGTCGCCACTGCAAAGGACATCACTTTGATAAGTTGTGTCCTACTGCAGATAAAGTCAAAGACGTCAAAAATGAGGGTACTACAACTGTGGCACTAGGTAGCACGCAAGACACCACTATATTGCCCACAATACAGATTCCCATGGAAGGTAATGACAGTAACAAAGTTTGTCGGGTACTTCTAGATCAAGGGTCTCAACGTTCCTTTATAAAGAGGTCCGTACTAGTGGGACTGAAGCACCGAATCGTAGGGGCTGAGACTCTTCGATTACAGGGCTTCACAGGGGTTACTGATAAACAAGACTACGAGATAGCGGAGATTTCATATTTCTATCGTAAAAACCGGTACTTTATGACTTGTATCGTAGTAGACACCCTACCAGAATATATATCTGTGGGTGTGAAGAAGGTGGAACACGCATTACGTAGCAAAGGGGTTAACTTGTCAGATCCCATGGGAAATCAGAGTGAGGTGCATGTTCTACTTGGTGTGGATCATTATTATGAAGTAGTATACCCTGGATTTAAAAAGATGTGTGGTGTAATTTTAATCCCCACTAAATTTGGATACTGCATGAGCGGAAAGGTGCATACTACACAGTCAAAGGTCCTGGTCGACACGGTCTCGATATATAGAGTCAATGTAACCGCGGCAGAGGAGTTGGGAAGGGAGGATTCCCAACCTAGTGACCCTAAGATGGCTGCCGAGTTCGACCTGGAACGACTGTGGAGATTGGATCACATAGGCATTAATCCTATGGAGACTGATTATGACTCGGAAGGTGCGCTACAAAGGTTTGACGAGTCTGTGTGCTACTGTGCCTCAGACAAGCAATATAAAGTTAGTTTACCTTGGAAGAACAGTGAGATAAGCCTGCCTACCAACTATGGTTTGGCATTAGGTCGCTTGCGCGCATTGCAGCGGAAATTGTCTAACGAACCGAGCACGCGCCAGGCGTATGACGATGTATTTCGGAGTTATGAGGATAGGGGTTTTATTGAGAGAGTCGATGTCGAGGAACCGTGTAAGAAGGGTAGGGTTCACTATCTGGCCCATCATGGGGTAAAGAAAGACAGCGTCACCACACCAATACGGGTGGTGTATGACTGTTCTGCCCACCAAGGTCAACAACCCAGTCTGAATGACTGCCTGTTGACAGGTCCGTCCATGGTGTCGGACCTGTCCCAACATCTATTGCGGTTTAGGCTGGGGAAAGTACGCCTATACCAGTGACATCGAGAAAGCATTCTTGATGGTCAAGCTCAAGGAGGAAGATAGAGATGTTACCCGCTTTCTTTGGTTCAGCGACATTAGCGACTCTGAAAGTCCCATCATAATATACCGTTTTCGGGTTGTACTCTTTGGGGCCACTTGCTCGCAGTTTTTGTTAAATGCCACAATCAGAAAACATCTAGCTGACACTCATGAGGACACAAGTAAACTATCTCGCGGATTATACATTGACAATTTGCAGGGTACTAGCGATAGTCAAGATGATTTGTTGTATGCATACTGGCAAGCACGCAGATTGTTTGCGGATGCACATCTATTTCTCCGTGAGTGGGTTACTAATAGTGAAGATCTTCAGAGTTTAATACAGGTGGATGGTACGGCATCTCTTAACCAGGAAAAATCCAGAAATTTGGGGATGATCTGGCAACCTAAACATGACATACTAACTTTTCAAACAAGGTCTTTTGCTCAGCAGACAGAAGCGCACACAAAAAGAAGTCTGTCGAGCAAAGTTGCGCAATTTTTTGATCCTTTGGGTCTAGCATTACCTGTTACCATAAGAGCTAGGATTCTAATGCAGGAAGTTTGGAGACGTAAAATAGGATGGGATGACAGTTTGCCCGAGGACCTGAATGACCGAGGGACATTGTTGTTGAATGAATATGCCATCCTATGTACTAAACCTATACCTCGTAAAGTGGCGGCGTTCGGTGACGTTACGTTACACACGTTTTGCGATGCTAGCGCCACGGCATACGGGGTAGCCATATATGTTGTTACTTCATTTGGGGCACATTTAGTTACAGCCCGGGCCAAAGTAGCCCCGGTTAAAAAGGTAACTATCCCTAAAATGGAATTGACTGCCATGCTGCTATTAGCACGTCTGGTGCAACATGTACGCGCAGCATACGAGAGCGAATTAAATATTGAAATCGTTCACGTATGGTGCGATAGTCAGGTCGCACTCAACTGGATACATAGCAAGAAGTCTCTGCCAGTTTATGTGTGGAATAGGGTAGATGAGATTAGAGCCCTTTTGCCAGACGTTGCTTATCATTATGTAAATACAAAGGAAAACCCTAGTGATCTCATAACTAGGGGTGTAACGGCTAGCCAGTTAATAAAGTCCGAATTGTGGTGGCATGGTCCAAAGTGGCTGCTCCATGAAAGTGAATGGACGATATGGCATGCTGTTGGTGAGGGACTTCTGCCACTGGAAACAGTGGCAGTTACAGCCCAACCAAATGAGCCACCGGGTCCTATCATGAAGTGGGCAAGATTCGGTGACTATAATAAACTAGTCAGAGTTGTAGCTTGGGTATTGCGATATGTATCCAATCTCAAGCTTAAAGTAACGGGCCAACTCTGCAACAGGGGTCACAACATTGATGCTCGTGAATTTAAAGCAGCTGAAGTAACTTTAATCAAATGGGTTCAAATAGAAACCTTTTCCAATGAATTAGAATCCTTGAAAAGCTTGAATAAGACATAATGCCTAATATAGTGCGTCAACTAAGGTTGCACCTAGACAATGGCCTCATCAGGTGTGAGGGTCGCCTGAAGTGGTCGGGTGTACCAGACGGCACAAACCGACCTATACTTATGCCAACAAGACATCACGTTACTGATCTATTGATCATACGTGCACATAGGGAAGTAAAACACTACGGGGTATGTCATATTATATCAAATTTACGTCTCACATGGTGGATACCCAGAGTTCGACAAGTAGCTCGACGCGTAGTGAGAAAGTGTGTAATATGCCAGAGACTAAAGGGTAAACCATATGCAACTGGACCAGCTCCACCTCTACCTGAATGCCGTGTAAAGCACGTAGAACCTTTCCAAGCGGTAGGATTAGATTACACAGGGGCATTGAAGACGAGGGAGCATGAGAAGGTTTATATATTATTGTTTACCTGTGCGACGTCTCGAGCGGTACACCTAGAACTATGTGATAATATGTCTAGCGAAGAATTTATGCTGGCGTTTAGACGGTTTTGTGCCCGTCGTTCATTCCCTCAACTCATTCTTAGCGACAATGCTCCCACTTATGTCCAAGCATCAAAATATCTAAAGGATATGAGTAGTAATCCTACTATCATCACTTTTTTGGGAGAGAAGAAGTGCGAATGGAGGTTCATTCCAGTTAAGGCACCTTGGTTTGGTGGCATGTGGGAACGGTGTGTCGGCATAGTAAAGTCAGGACTCAGAGCGGTTGTAGGACGTGCTCTATTAAAGAAGAGTGAGTTGACGACAGTCCTCACAGAGATAGAGGCAGTCGTGAATGATCGCCCGCTTACATACGTGTACACCGACCTGCAAGAACCACTACCATTAACGCCAGCTCACTTGCTATATGGAAAACCATTGACTGCGTTTCCATCTGATTTTCAGTCCATAGTAGAGTTAGAGGATCCCTCGTTGTACTCTGAGGTAGCGGTGTCTAAGAGATACCAGTATATATCCAGGATAATCGAGGATTTTAGGAAACGGTGGATTAGTGAATATCTGCTAGCATTGAGGGAAAGGAGTGTTACTCCCTCTGGTAGACCAACGGCACCTACAGTTGGTGAAGTTGTTTTAATTAAAGAAGATAGTCCTCGTTTATACTGGAAATTAGGCCGCGTATTGGAGGTATACAAGGGGGCAGACTCTGTAGAGCGGGTGGCGCTATTAAAGACAGCCACTGGAACTACTGTTCGTCCTATCGCACGTTTGTACGCTTTGGAGCTCGATTCCGCATTGCAATCAGAGGCTCCACCTGTTATTGCTGGGTCCGAGGATTCTCAAAGGAACGACTCACCTCATACTGATGGTGATCATTCTCGGACCGGGACGCGTCCCAGACGCGCTGCTGCTGGCGCCGTCGACTTGTGGCGTCAGAAGATAGCCTCTGGGCAACTTTAGGTTTAAGGTGGGGTTCAGGTCTTTTTTGTGGGGGGAGTGTATCGTATAAATACGATAGAATATGACTCTTTTGTGATCTTGTATGTCTCTGTGACGTCACGATCTCTCCTACAGCTCGACGTAGGACGAGTAGATCGTATATTATAAGATTGTAAATAAGTTAAGTTATAAAAGGCCTAATATGCTATTAAGCAATATTGCCATGGTCTTATGTAGTATATATGAATTTATCGTATATATTAATATAATTTATCGTATAGAGCAACCTAAATGCGGTACGATAATTTGGGCTCCTGGCGGTTTGCCAAGGCAGCAAGGTGTGCTTTTGAGGTACGCCAGAGCCTTCACGAACACCAACCAGTTAACGTCTAATTTTCCGCCCTCAGTTGATCGTGCTTTTGTGCCTCTAATCACAATACACATACAGCAATACACACAGCTACACCATCACGATGCTCTCATCGACATCATGACTGACTGATAGATAAGCATATTATTCATGTCCATTCCCATGTAATCATTTATTCTTTCTTTAACTTGACTCGTGTCTTGGGACCGAAGTCTCGTTCCCCATTGTCCACCGCCATATTGGGTAAAACGTTCTCCCTTGCCTCATTGCCACGTGGAACTATTGGTGAGTTAATTCCTGGCTAATATTAACCCTTATAACCTTACCCTATAATTATATACATTTATTATGTGAGACCTTTGGATATAAATTAGCTTGTTTCAGATTGAATTCAATTTAGATATAGAGTATTCATTTAGATTGATTTTATTTGATTCATTATAGCTTAGTAATATTTAACTTCCATTGATAGTTTACCACAACACCTTCCACATTGCTTCACGGTCCACACGATCATATGCTTTTTCCAAGTCCATAAAAGCCCAAAATATCTCCTTATGCTTCTCTAAATACTTCTCGCATAACTGTCTTACTGCAAACATCTGATCCACGCACCCTCTTCCCCTCCTAAAACCGCACTGTTCTTCTCCTATTGCAACTTCCGTACACTTTATTATCCTCTCTATCAACACCCTGCCATACAGCTTTCCAACCACTGACAATAAACTAATACCTCTATAACTTGAACACTCCTGCCGATCTCCCTTCCCCTTGTACAACGGCACAATACATGCACTCTTCCAGTCTATTGGTACCATTGACACAGCAAAGCACACATTGAAAAGTCTCACCAACCAATCTATTATCACATCTCCACCCTTCTTTATACACTCCACAGCAATACCATCCAAACCTTCTGCTTTTCCCGCTCTCATTTGTTTCACTGCTTCTTTCACCTCATTTTCCTCAATCCTTTCATTCATTCCCTGCCACCTGGGTGGCCTGGGTAACCTATCTCCATCCACCTCTGCTTCAATCACTGCTTCTCATATACAAAAATCTCATACAAAAATTGCAAATAGCGTACTCTCAAAAGAACAAGTTGACGATATGCAACACAATCTAGATAAGTTGTCACGTTGGGCCCAAATTTGGCAAATGAGTTTCAATGCGGATAAATGTAAAGTACTACATATCGGATACCAAAATAAGAAAGAAAACTATTCGATGAATGGCACTCAGCTTAAGAATGTAAACAGAGAAACCGATCTGGGAGTAACAATATCGAGTAACCTAAAACAGAGTCAACAATGTTCAGAAGTTGTTAAGAAAGCAAACAAAATAATTGGCTTTATAGGCAGGTCATTTGAGCATAAATCCAAAGAAGTTATCCTAACCCTTTACAATTCCTTAGTCCGCCCTCTTCTGGAATACTGCGTTCAATCCTGGTGCCCATATTACCAAAAAATTATAGACAAGCTAGAACGAGTTCAATGTAGAGTTACCAAAATGATACCTAGCTTAAAGAACAAACCATATGAGGAGCGTCTACATGCCCAAATTTTTGCCACCCAATCAACTTTTGTCACCGCTACGGGCAACTTTTCTGAGAGCCCAAAAAGTGGTTACACATTTAGGAAGAGAGTTGCTCGTAGCACTATCTCCCGTACACTCTTTCGTTTTCACTTCGAAATGAATTGGTCTTAATTCGGCCGTTTTAGCTTCCCGTCACGCTATTAATACATCACAATCCCAATGATAAAGCTGAGCATATATAATAACCAAGGTATGTATGACTATATTGCTCACCATTACATAACACAAGTGACATGAATCCACATCTGTCGGTAAAAGTGCAAGTCAGTTGAAACAGCAGAACGCTCATGATTGGCTATCTGATCATTACCCTGATCATATATTTATTATCTGTATTGTTCCTTGTTTATTCATTAAACTAGATATGTATAAGTAATTTTAATGATTACTTGCCGAATCTAAAGAGCTCTTAAAGAACACAGGAAACACAATAATAACGTATATATCATAAAGTAAACACAAGCAAGATAAAGAAATGATAAACCAAGAAGTAAGCGAGAGAGAAGACTGGCTGACCTGGGCTCACCCGGTTTAGCCAATCACAGGCCTTGCTTTACGTATTACACATTTAAAATAGGCAGTGACAGTATTTCTTTCCTTGCTTGTGTTAACTGTATTATATGTACGATTTTATGTGTTCCATGTGGTATTTTATAGCTCTTAAGGTTCGGATATCACCTGTCACATTATCATTAGAAGTATTAAAACTTATTTATAGTAATATAGTCTACTGTATATGGAATATATACTGTATATCAATATATACTGTATTTAGGCTATAGGCTACATATGGAATATATTTCCACGACATAGCCTACTAATTCACGCCAAACACTATTACCGTATACTGTAGCCTATATGTAGGCTACTAAGTTATGTAGAGTAGCCTACTATTTGCATGTCGCATTAACCGAACCTATAATGCATAAATACGGTATTTTATCAAGATTACAAAGCATACAGAATACATAATTTGTAATACTGAAGGATGTATTAGGCTAACCATTGCAGTAACGAAGCTACTATTCATATTTAGTTATAACAAATCGTTTACTGTTGCAAATTATAATTGTAAGTTGATTATGATAACCGATATATGTTACATTTAATCCCTTGAGAGAATATTCTTCCCATTCTTGCCTAAAGATATTGTAGGCTATTTGTACCAACTTGAAATTGCGCATTCATACTGTAGCCTACTTCTTGATTAAACCGTTTTTTCTCATCCCAATTTATTGAATAATATACTGTGATGACATATATATTTAAGGATTGAGCATTATTATAGTATATTAATGCTTGCACATCATATATATAGTTTTCACATTACTACTATTGCATGCAACCCATATTTATAGTTTCCGCAACAGGCGATGCGTCCCGTTCGCTTGGGACGCAAAAGTTGCTCTATTCGGGTGACAAATGGGTCCCGAAAAAGTTGCTTGGGGCGCAAAAGTTGCTCCACGGAGCAACTTTTGTCACCGATTCGGCAACTCGCCTATGTGTAACCGCCCCTTTAGAGAATTAAATCTATTTCCTTTAACCCAGCGTAAATTAAGAGGCGACTTAATTCAAGTGATCAAAATCATCAAAGGCATCGACAATATGAACTGTAGTAAGTACTTCACTATCGACCAATCTAATTACAGGCGGGGAAACGGTTGCAAAATTAGCGGTAAATCTTTTAACTCGCACGAATCTAAGAATTTCTTCTTCAATCGAGTTGTCAACTTGTGGAATGGGCTTCCCCGAGATGAGATGTTATAGAGTGCAGCACCGTTGATTCATTTAAACTTCACGTAGACAAATATTTTGAATCAAACCCACGACTGACTGCGTTTGGAAATTAATACATTTATTTTATCCCCCCCACAGTTACTAACCCATCTGTCCCCTACTAACTTCCTAATCCTGCCACGGACATTAGTTCCAGGGCAGTAGTTCTCTTTCCAATGTTCCCTTACCCACTCTAAACCACTGTTTGGACAATTGATCCTCAGTGCTTTGGAGGACAAGCAGCCTAGAAGGGTCACCAGGACAGTTGTTGCTTGATTTACTTTGTACTCCTTTGTACATCTAGGTCGCCCAGGAGAAGACTCCGTATAATTCTACCCTGTGACAGCCAAGTGTTTTAGGATTTAGTTTTATATTTCTTTATTTTTTTCTTTGATGAACTGTGTTGCTTTATAGCAAGGACTGCAGGAAATTAATATTTACCCATTATCCAACAATCTAAAAACATAGCCCCAACTTGTGGGGAGGGCTATGATGATCAGGGAAAATGAGGGGTTAACCCATTGCTTGCGGGAGACGTTCCTGAATGCTATGGCAATTTACAGCAATTTACAGGCTTTCAAAGCCTGTTAACCCGAAAACGGCAAGGGGGGGTATTGAACTAGCTCCCCATGGGCGAGCATATTGGCTCCATTCAGGCCTATAATCGTCATTTTACGATAAATATCGTTATTACTTATTCATATGAGCCTATTTTACCTTCACTATGAAGATAGTAACCTGTAACAACAATAAAACAAGTGAAAATATAATTTTTCTTGTCAAAATCACGAATATAGATGGACCAGCCCATTCATGAATTATGGAGAAAATTGAGGCAACCCCTCCCTCCACGAGGCCTCAAGCCACACTGAGCCTACTCATACACACACTCTGTCATGTAACACACCCGCTAGGCACGTAAGCACATCCTCCACACAGTTTGCTAATGTTAGCACAAAAATATACCAACGAATTAGGGAATAACAGGGAAAATAGGTGATAATTGAAGGGGGAGGGGAAAGGGAGGAAGGAGGGGATGTGGAGGAGTGATATGAGGTATAGGGTTTTTTTTTTTTTTTTTTTTTTTTTAGTGCTACTGGGGTTGTTTAAATGATTTTTTTAGGCCTCCCTCTTAAGAGCTTTGCCGCCGTCGCCCAGTAAAACCTCTTAAGAGCTTTGCAGCCGTTTACGGGTTAAAGCCTGTAGAATCAAGAGCGAGGGAGCGGGAGCGCGACAGGCCACACGTCTTTCCTCCATTCAGCCGGCCGCAGCACTGAGGAATTTGAGTCATGCTCTCGCGAGATATACAGCGCTGCCAAAGGCAAATGTAGCGCGACATTAGCGATAATTGCTAATTTTAGCGAATGTCTATGGTAGCGCTAGTTTTGGTGTAATTTTGAAGCTATTTTCTTCTAGTTTTTGGCTGAATACATGTAAATTCGTTTAGACACTTGCCTCATAAATCAGGAGTGCCTGAATGAGCCCTAATTTGGCGGAAATAGGCGGAAATATGCCCGCAGCCAAAGTGTTGCAGAGGATAAAAAAGGAAAAATAATCTCTACAGTACAGTATTTGGCCATAACCGTTTGCCTGGGATACAGAATAAATTTTAGTCCTCCCCCCCCCCCCAGGACTTACTGAAATGCTTATATATTTTAACAGTAGAGGGCAAAACACTAATTTTCCCAAATCCACCCTAATGTTGTATAAAGGGTAAATACTCATCTCTGACAGTCCTTGGATAATGGGTAAATAGTCACTTTCGATAGTCCTTAATATATAAATCCTTTGGATATGCACGAAAATCACATACACACACAAAATCGAAGGACGTGTGAGACCATTTAACAGAAGACGCCATGGCTGAATAAGCCGGCAACCCTATCCAAAAAAAAAGGCATTATGGGATAATGCGCAGCTGCGCGTGATGGCTGATTGCTTAAATGGGTGTAACGTCATCCAGGAAATCCACTAACATTGGTTGATCATTTGACGTAATTTTCGCAAACAGTAGACAGTGTCTAGACAGACGACTGTGGAGGAGATGCTGTCGGGTCCGTTTATAGGGAGAGTACATTTATCGTAATATATTGGTCCCTTATGATACATTTGCGAAGGCACGAGCATGTAAAGCAATGTAATATATGATATGACAATTCAGTAGGCAACACAAACATCGGTGTGCGGTCGGTCTACCGTGATAATTACACTTTAGCCTGTGGTTTACTGCGTCACTTACATTCATCCAAAAATGTGGTAAACATATTATGTATTATTATTATTGTTTCTGAGACATAGTGTGAGTATTAACCTAACCAAACAACCCAACCTAACCTAACCTAGACCTAGTAGGTGGGATACAAAACTAACCCTTACCTACCAGTTAGTGCAGGTTCTTAGTACCCAGTAGGTGGAATACAAAACTAACCCTTATCTACCAGCTACTGCAGGTTCCTAGTACCAGTGGGTGGGATACAAAACTAACCCAGTAGTGTGGGATACAAAACTATCACCAGTGCTTGGTAGACCACACGCTAAAGCAGCAACCAAAAATGTATGGATCTCACGGCTGTTAGGCTGTAAAAAAAAAAAAAAAAACGAAGACCCAGAGACCAACATATAATAACAAGGAAATGGTTCTAACACAGTCCATGTAGAGCAAGATATGAATGATGAGGTGAGTGATGACTGAGAAAATCTTCGGACACAAGGTTGGAGACTAATTTAGGTTCAGCTAAATCTTATTAAAGCCTGTACAGCAAGGTGTATGTAAGTTAAGGGGAGGGGAGGTGTGGTGGAATGGTATTGCCACTGGACTGGTAATCCAAAGGTCCCGGGTTCAAATCCCGATATGTCAATGGGAAGATATTATTGGGATGGAATTTGTGCTGTACCTAGTATCAGTGCATTACCACAAAGCCCACCGAAACGCCAACAAAATACCCAAATTGTTTCCTGATTACATAGCACTGTACGAATATTCCCATATTCAAAATATGCTATAGGGGGGCAATGCCTAGGGAGTTAATTGCTCAATAGGTGGCGTTCTGAGAGTGAGGGTCCGAGTCGAGGAGGTGAGACACTGAAGCATAAAGACGAAGCAGCCTCAGAAGTGGGACTGCTTCGAGCCATGAGTGGGCAACCAAGAGCCCCGCATCTGCGATGGCAGGTTGGCGAAGGCTGGTTGTAGCTCGTGCTTCACTTGTCTCACTTCCTAGACTGGAACAAGACCTCATGAGCGATGCATGTACAGGCTCTCAGCCTATGCCCGAGAGGGAGTAGTTGAAATATAGAAAAAAAAAAAAATAGTTATCCAAAACTACACCAGTAGAAGAGGTACCAGGTAAGGTTGCTATAGCTAAGTACAGGAAACAAGATAGATGGTGTGTAGTTGTTTCTATAAATGGAAAAAGACAATGTCACAAGAAAGGACCCAAGGAAATCGGGAGTTTCGATATGGTAGAGATTTGCCAGGTGTTGGAGGTGGGCTTCAATATGGTAGATATTTGTCGGGTGTAGGAGGTGGGCTGGTAGACAGAGTTATAGGTGTCTTCTTCTCTGGTGCCTTCTGAACCGTTTGACTTTGGACTAAGGGTGGCTTGTTCTTGCGGCTTTCACTTCCACGGTGCAGGGGCACCTCAAGCAGGCCTCCTCTGGACTTTGTATGGGGATTGGTATTTCCACGGTGCGGGGGCGCTTCGAGCTGCATCTCCGTACTTTGTTGCATTTGCTTCCACGATGTGGAGGCGATCAGAGCAGCCGTCACTTAGGTATTTGTGGCGCTTCAAGTCAACTTCCATTTGCTTTCAACTTGTGCTCCCGATGCAGAGTGCCCTTGGGGTTGATTGTGACCTTCTAACTAGGTGCAGAATCAATATGTAAGGATTGCATCCACATAATATAACGGAAGGCACTGGAGGAAAGCAACAGAAAAAATGGCCTAGGTAGAGAGCCCAGGAGAAATTAGGTACTCGAGTAGGTATGTAATTCACTAGATCTTGAAGATCCTTGAGTATCTCTTGCCTCCCAGAAGAGAGCTTAGAGCTTGTGTTGTCCGATCATTGGGTAAGGCTAAGAGCTTTTCACATGTATGTATATAGTAGTTATATATTTAGGCACATTTCCTATAGCTGGGGGTGGCCAACTGGAGACAGGGCCCGAAGAGGGACAACACAACACAACATAAAACAAAACAAAATATATACTCACACACATCTAGGTCGCCCAGGAGAAGACCCAGACACCCAGGAGAAGACCCGGACACCCAGGCCCATTTGTGGACCCCCATCAAAAGATTCCCAGTTCCCATATCTCCCGGAGAGGTTCTGGTCTCAGTATGCAGTCACGCAGCGGAGCACACCACAATGCCCGCCCACCTCACATCCAGGCATGACCCTTTATATACACCGGCTCCCCAAGCCATGCACCTGAACGGACTATTATCTAGTCCAACTGGCGCCCGACCCCCTCTCCCAATGACCGCATTATCACTCATCTATTCACAAACATTCTCTATTTAATCTTATTTATTACCACTTCTCTTGCCTGTTTTGTAGTCATCTCTCCATCTTCCAACGCTTGTACTAAACAATCTCTCCATCTCAACGGAGGTTTTCCTACCCCTCTACCTCCCCTTGTATCTGACTCATATATTTTCTTTGTAAGCCTTTCATCTCCCATTGGTTCAACATGTCTATACCAGCACAGCACCCTTCTGTCCACTCTGGCCGACAAGGGTTCCTGCTGTCCCACTCTCCTACATACCTCTTCATTCCTCAATCTATCTCTATGCGTCACTCTACATAATTATACTCCTCAATATGTTAATCTCCATCACATCCAGCCTTCTTCTCTCTTGTGCCTTCAGAACCCATGTCTAAGCCCCATACATCACTGTTGGTACAACTATCCCTTGATACATTGCACGTTTAGCTTTCATTGAGAGATTTCTTACCTTCCACATACTTCCCATTGCTCCGAAAACTTTCCTTTCTTCACATACTCACTGTTTTATCTCCATTTCCACACCTGCATCCTTGCTTATCACTCCTCACAAATATTTAAAACAGTCTACTTATTCCTACTCGAGTAGGATGTAGTAGTAAAAAAAAAAAAAAAAAAAAAAAATGTTGAGTAGAATGTCAATTAAAATAAAATAAACACTTAAAATATTATTACAGCTGGTAAAAAAACTTTAAGTAAAAAAGTAAAAGTAGAAAAATTATCCGACAGAGGGTGTCCTCTTCTCCAAACTTTCTGACTACCATAATTCCTTCCTAACCCGAACAACAGCGTCTAATGATAGTGTGAATGAAAAGAAAAACACGTCCTCGTATACTGCAAGGGTTAATTTTCATTCATCCATCCATCTATCCATCCTTTCAAGTGTCTGAAACTTAACCTCTATTACACTGATTTTTTTTTTTTTTTTAAAGAGACAATGAACGGAGGAAGGAAAAACACAGATAAAACAAAAAGGTCCATGCCTAAAGGCATCCTCCATTCATAAAATGTTTGTAACAACTGGATTTAAACTTTTGTAGATTGTAAGTTTGTGGAAACCAACTCGAGGGAAGTGAATTCCAAAGAGTAATAGTTCTAGGGATAAATTAATTTTGATAAACAGAAGTTCTGCATTATGGAGGAGAAAGTGTAAATTCATGGGCGCTCTCAGCTGCCCTAGTTCTACGGGGAAAGATGTAGAGAGGCGGCACAATTGAAGCAAATTCCTCGGAACAATTGCTGTGAAAATATCTGTAGAATAATGCAAGGGATGCAACGTTTCTTCGTATGGATAATGTAGGAAGGTCCTGTGTGATTGCAGGGATATTGATTAATCTAATAGCTTTATTTTGAATTTTGTCCAACTGCCTCAATGCAACCACTCCACTTCCACTCCACAGAGGTGAACAGTAATCCATCTGAGAACGCACATGACTTTTATATATTACGGCCAACTGCTCGTCAGTGAAGAATTCTCGAACTCTGTACCGGAGTCCCAGTTTTTTAGAGGCATTCTTAGCAATGCTTCTAACATAATGTGTCCAGCTCAAGTTAGTAGTTAATGTTACACCGAGAATGTCAATACTAGGGGAAATGGGAATATTTACATCATTAAAAAATATATGGGAGTCCGTGAGATTCTGTCGGTTAGAAAATTGAATGTACTTGGTTTTCTGTGCATTAAAGGAAACTAGATTCTGTTGTCCCCATTCATTAATTCTTGAAAGGTCCTGGTTCAGAGAAATTGCAGTGTTTATTTTTGAATTTATAAGATCGGGTTGGGTGAAAGAATTGGTAAATGTGAAGGAACTGTGGAGTGTTGAGTCATCTGCGTAGGAATGTATTGGATTATGAGTGGTAGATATGAGATCATTGATATGAATGAGGAACAGAGTTGGGGCCAAAATTAATCCCTGGGGAACACCAGCATTTATTGAGTGAAATTGAGAATAAAGGCCATCTACCATTACACATATTGTTCTGTTATGAAGATAAGAAGAAATTAGTGGAACTAATGATGCAAGGCCGTAGTGTGACATCTTCGACAATAAGGATTGATGCCAGACTCTATCAAATGCCTTTGATATATCCAGTGCTATTGTATGTGTTTCACCATGTTGGTCTGTAGCTTGGTTGATTTGATGCGTAAGAAGGCAAAGAATGTCTGCAGTTGATCGACATCGTCTAAAACCATATTGCCTATCACTGATTAATTTATTATTCTCAAGATGCTTAATTATGTGATTATTTAATATAATTTCAAAGACTTTACCAAGAGTGGAAATTGTTGTTGTTGTTGTTGTTCCCCAAGCTGCCTGGCCGAACAGCCCCAAGGCCCCGAGCAATTCCAAGGCCATAACCGAGTGCCCCCACAGAACCCTCCCCGCCGACCACAATAAAGCCTGGGTGACCGAAGCCACTCCATGGCGGGGGGCTGAGGAGGGTGCGGAAACGCCCGGGAAACCAAAGCCCCACCCAGGGCCCTGTGCCCTTCAGCAATTATGAAGAGAAAGTTGAGGGGCAAGGGAAAAATGTGACGCTTTGGCTTCCAATCTTGGTAGATTGGGAGGTCAATCCACGGAAGAGACGCCGTCACTTGAGATCTAGAAAATATATAAGTTAAAGGAAAAGTCAGAGTAAGCTATGGGTATGGCAGAGATTGCTCAGCTCTCACTCTGATAGACCAGCCCATCACCACATGACTAGAACCCAATCCTCTCAGCATCAGCTAGGAAAGGCCCTAGAAAGCCGCCTTTGGCGGGGGGATAGCTCCCCTATTTCAACCCCTTTCAGGGTTGGGCACCCGCCCAAGTGGAAGTTATAGCTATTGGTCTGTAGTTTGATGGATCTGAAGAGGCACCTTTTTTAGGAACTGGATGGATGTTTGCTTCTTTCCAGGGTACTGGAAAGCATGAGGTATGAGTACACAGACGGAAAAATGTTGCCAATACAGGAGCGAGCACCAAGGAGCAATTCTTAAGTACTATTGGAGGAATTTCATCTGGACCAGGAGCCTTATCTACTGAGAGATTCTGCAAAATAGTTTTGACATGTCTGGTGTGGATCTTAAGTGAGGGAATTTCAGGCGAATCAAAATTAAGTACAGGGACATCTTGATTTATTTCATCTAAGGTTGAGTTGGTGGAGAAAATATCCGCAAGAAGGTTAGCTTTACCTCGTGGGTCACTTACAAGATTGCCAGTCAGAGATTTTAATGGTGGAATGGATGAAGCAGTAGTGAAGTTGGATTTGAATGAGTTAAGAGTAGACCAAAATATGTTGTTATCATTTGGATTATTTAGAAGTTTATTTGCCTGCTTGAGGAGAAAGTTTGATTTAGTTAGGTTTAATACAGTTTTGGCATGATTTCTGATGTTTCTAAAGTAATTAAAGGCTTCATGTGTTTTTGATCTTGTGTATGCAGTGTAGGCTATTGTTTTTTGTTCAGTTACTCTAGCACAATTATGGTCAAACCATTTAGGTGAATTAGATCTTTTACTGTACTTTTGATGAGGTATAAAAGTTTCCATTCCAATTTTTACAAAATCTTGTATGTGGCTCAAGGTGGAGTGTGCATCATTAGAATAGAAAGAGGTCCAGGGAATATCAATAAAGAAATCTTGAAGACCCTCCCTGTCTGCCCTATCGTAATGTCATTTAGTCACCAAAACAGGTTCAGAGTGGGAAGGTGTGGTAGGTCATAAACAGGTGGCCTGTATCAGACAGTGATCAGAAGATCCAAGTGGGGACCTCACTGTAACGTCATAATTTTCTGAATTGGTTGTTAAAAATAAGTCCAGTAGGTGGGAATTATGATTAGGATTATCTGGTACACGGGTGGGTTGGTTGACTAGTTGAGTGAGATTAAATGAGTCTGCAAATAGCTCACATTCAAGACCAGCAGCATCAGTCCTGGCTGAATGAGTGAGCCATTCAACATTATGGACATTAAAATCACCCAACACAATGATTTCAGAAGAAGCATTTAAGTTGAGGACACTGAGTTGTGAGGACAGAGAATCAAAAAGACTTTGCTCTGGAGGAGTATTTGGGGAACGGTAGATGCAACATATGTATTTAAATTTACCAGCAGAAATTAATTTGTATATAGAATAATCAAAATAGGGACAATTGAAACTAGTAACCTCCTCCAGGGCAATTTCAGATTTTGCGAAGCAACATACACCTCCTTTAGGTCTGAAATTTTGGAGCAGTTGATAACCTGGAAAATTAAATCTAGACGTGTCAGATGTGAATGTTACTTGAGTCTCTGTCAAAAAAAGGAGAGTAGGGGATTCTGCTTGAAGACATTGTTGTATGGAATTAATGTTAGAGTGAAGTCCCCTTATATTGCTAAAGAAAAAGCTGCACCGACGAGCAGCTTTGGGACGTTGCAATGCTCTTGACACAGTCGCATGATGACGACCGGGAGGGCCCTGTGTCAATGACCCAACCCTGCCGGGGGTGGATATCCGAGGGACCATCATCTCCAACAGATCATAGCTGCCCACTGTTGGTGTCCTTCGCTGCTAACATGTACTGGTACTGTTAATCTATTCATTCGTCCATTTATACATCCTTCCAAATAACTATTTGAACCTTACCCTACAGTACAATACCCACTGCTCCCTTCAACCAACAAGACTATGACATTTAATCTTCAGGTGTTATCTGCTCTCAACAGGCACTCTTAATCTATTCATCCATATATCTATCAATTCTTCCGAATATTTAGACCTTACCCTCCGGCACAATAATATCGTCTCCCTCCACCGGCAGACCGTAGCTATCGCTTGTGGGGTGTCCTCCGCTGCCGACGGGCATCTGCTTCCAAGTCTCTGTATCCGACCACTGGACGGGAATGGCAGGTGCGGTTGTTACGATGGGGGGCATGGTTGGTGGAATGCAACCCTCGTATTGACATCTGGAGGGAATTGGATAGTAGTTTGGATTATTATTTGTTGTTGTCTTATGTGAGTGAGGGAGACAAAAGGCAGAACTGCCTGTAGCAAGTGCCTCCCCCAGAGTTGAAAGAGTGACAGGGCCAAAATCAAGGGACAGTCGAGCCAAAATGCCTGGACACACGGAGTTTGAAACAATTTAAGTCATAGGAAGAGGGAAAGACTGATTCTGGGAGAGAGTTCCAGAGTTCCGCTGTTGAATAAAAGAAAGACTGAGAATAACGTTTCACTCTTGGGTTGGAGAGTTGCACAGAGTAAGGGTCGGATTGTGTTGCAAGACGGGTGCTACGTGCTCTGCGAAAAGGGGGTGGTATACACAGAGAGCTCTGAGGAACACTGATTATTGTAATAGTGGTAGAATAGTGAGAGAGATGTAACATTGCGGCTGAGAGAGAGAGACTGCAGATACAGTAACTGGTGAGTGGACGTAAGTTAATGAGACGGAAGGCTTTTTTTCTACTTTATCTAGAAGTGCTGTGTGAGAGTAATGGAATAGCAAATACCTGGATAGTAGTTTGAATTGTATTGACGAGATAGCGAATGAAAGGTCAAAGTTGGATTATACTGTATTAACGAGATAGCTAATAGGTCATAGTTACATTATATTGACAACATAGCGGAGAGGAGGTCATACTTTGATTATACTGACAAGATAGCGAAGAGGAAGTCATAGTTGAGGACAAAAATGAGAAAGTGAGATAATATAGCATAGGCCTAATTTTTTTTTTTTTTCCTATGTGATTGAGGGAGGCAAAAGGCAGAACTGCCTATAGCGAGTGCCTCCCCCATAGTTGAAAGAGTGACGGCCAAAATCAAGGGATGTTCGAGCCAAAATGCCTGGACACACGGAGTTTGAAGTAATTTAAGTCATAGGAAGAGGGAAAGACTGATTCTGGGAGAGAGTTCCAGAGCTCAGCTGTTGAGTAGAAGAACGCTTGAGAGTAACGTTTCATTCTTGGGTTGGAGAGTTGCACAGAGTAGGGGTGGGATTGAGTTGCAAGACGGGTACCACGTGCCCTACGTAAAGGAGGTGGTATACATTGGGAAAGCTCTGAGGAACACTGATTATTATAGTAGCGATAGAATAGCGAGAGAGATGCAACATTGCGGCGGACAGAGAGAGATTGCAGAGAGTTAGTGAGTGGACGTGAGTTAATGATACGAAAGGCCTTCCTTTCAACTTTGTTTAGGAGAGCGGTGTGAGAGGACATGTGAACAATACTCAATACAAGGACGCACTATGCCCCTGTACAGAGCAAGAAGCTGTGCAGGGGAAAAGAACCCCCTAAGGCAGTTGAGCACACCCAGCTTCTGGGAGGCTGCCTTAGCAAGACTGGTAATATGGTCCTTCCAAATGAGAGCAGCAGAAAAAGAGACACCAAGAATATTGAGAGAAGATGAAGGATTGATTTTTGTATTGTTGAAGAATAAGGGATAGTCCGCTGGGAGATCCTGATGGGTAGATAGATGGAGGAATTGGGTTTTGGAAGCATTAAAGGTAACAAGGTTTTCTCTGCCCCAATTGGAGATCGTATTTAGATCAGAATTTAAGAGTTCTATGGCTTCATTACGTTTGTCGTTGAGGGATTGCTGGCTGGGGCGTTCTGAAAAACTAATGGAGTAGTGTAAGGTTGAGTCGTCTGCGTATGAATGGATGGGAATTGAGGTACAGTTGAGGAGATCATTTATAAAAATTAGAAAGAGAATAGGAGATAGGACAGAGCCCTGAGGAACACCGGAGTTTATAGGGTGAGGAAGTGAACAATGGCCGTCCACAACCGCGGCTATGGAACGGCCGGAAAGGAAATTAGAGACAAAGGCACAGATGGAGGGGTAGAAACCGAAGGAGGTAGTTTAGAAATTAAAGATTTGTGCCATACTCTATCGAAGGCTTTCGATATGTCTAGTGCAATAGAAAAAGTCTCACCGAATTCCCGAAAGGAGGATGACCAAGAGTTAGTAAGATATGAAAGAAGATCACCAGTAGAGCGACCCTTAAGGAAGCCATACTGGCGATCTGAGAGCAGATTATGAGAAGAGAAATGCTTAAGAAATTTGGAAGCAAGAATAGTTTCAAAAACTTTAGAAAGACAAGAGATGAGAGCAATTGGACGATAGTTGGAGGGTTGAGAGCAGTCACCCTTCTTTGGGACAGGTTGAATGTGACCAAATTTCCAGCATGAAGGGAAGACGTTAGAGGATAGACAGAGACGAAAGGGTTTGCCTAGACAGGGAGTTAGCACGGAAGCACAGTTTTTGAGAACAACAGGAGGAACACCGTCCGGACCGTACGCCTTATTAGTATTAAGCCCAAAGAGGGTAGAAAGTACATCTTTAGAAGAGATTAGGATATTAGGCATAAGAAAGAGAGAGGAGGGTGGAGAGGGAGGAATAGCACCGGAATCATCCATGGTTGAGTTTCTAGGAAAAGTTTGAGTGAAGAGTTTAGCCTTGTCAGAGGAAGAAGTGATGGTTGTGCCATCAGAGTGGAAAAGGGGAGGGATAGACGAGGAAGAGAAATTGTTGGAGAGGTTTTTGGCTACAGTAGATGCCAAAAAGCTTGGGAAGAGCTAGAGTTGGATAGTTCAGTGCATTTATTATTGATGAAAGAATGTTTGGCAAGTCGAAGAACAGATTTGGCTTGATTCCAGGCAGAAACATAGGAAGAATAAGAGTTTTGAGTTTTAAGGCGTCGGTACCGTTTGAATGATTCCTCCTTATTGCGGACAGCAGTAGAACAGGCGTGAGTAAACCAAGATTTGTTTAGCATTAGTCTGAGAGAAAGAGAATGGAATGTATGCTTCCATGCCCGATAGGATTACCTCGGTAATGCATTCAGCACTCTCCGAGGGTCCCCGGCCACGGAAGCAGAAATAATTCCATGGGAAATCAAAGAAGTACTGCTGGAGAGCCTCCCAGTCGGCAGCGCCAAAGTGCCACAAGCGCCGCCGGCTAGGAGGATCGGGTGGCCGTAGTGGAGAGATAGGACAGGTGACAGAGATAAGTTTGTGGTCGGAGGAGCCCAAAGGAGAGAAAAGATCAACAGTATAAGAAGAAGGGTTAGAAACAAGTCAAGAATGTTGGGCCGATCTCCGAGGCGATCCGGGATACGGGTGGGTTGCTGAACTAACTGCTCTAGGTCATTTAGGATAGAAAAGACGTAGGCTTGTTCACCAGTTGGGTCAGTAGTGTGAGAGGAGAGCCATTGGCGGTGGTGAACGTTGAAATCTCCTAAGATGGAGATTTCTGAGAAAGGAGAAATGGATAGAATGTGTTCCACTGTAGAGTTTAAATAGTCAAAGAATTTGAGAAAGTTCTTAGAGTTAGGGGAAAGATATACAGCAGAGAAATATTTAGTAAGAGAATGACAGGAAAGTTTGAGCCAATAAGTTGAGAATTCAGAGGAGTCGAAATCGGGAACACGAGAGCAAGTGAGTTTGTTGTGCACACATGCACAACATCCGCCTTTGGCTTTGAAACTAGGATAGAGAAAGTAGGAGGATACAGAGAAGGGGCTGCTGGATGTTGCTGCAGACACCTGAGTTTGGTCAAATACGGGTGAGAAACTAATGCCCCTTTCCCACTGATGCAATTTCATACGATTTTCGTCGCCGAGGACGTAGTCTTGTCAATTCGCAACAAATTTGTGCGACGTCGATTTTCAACGTTAAAAAACGTTTACACTCGGGGACGATGTCGCCGATGAGTAAGACGTAATCGGCCACATTATGCGACGTCATCGGCAAATTGAGCGATGGTTTGCCGATGACCTCGGCGAGAACTGTCACATTTGAATAAAATATTGCGAAATAATGCGAAGGATGAACGAATCCTCGGCGTATGTTCTGCGAAGTCTTCGGCGAATTAAGCGATGGTTCGGCGAATACCTCAGCGAGATTATCCGAAAACCTTTTGCATATATTTCATGGCACAAACATAAGAACATAAGAAAACGGGAGTCTGCAGAAAGCCGATCGGCCCACACAAGGCAGATCCCTGTCACACCCAACCCCAATTACAAGGCCTAATTATAGACCAAACTCACTAATGCCTTGAGGACTGACCTCACCAAAACGGTCAGAGATCGACACAAGATTACGGGGTCTGCAGAGCGCCGATTGGTCCACACCAAGCAGATCCCCCCTCATACCCAAGCCAACTCGTCGAAAATGTACAAATTTATCTTGAAGGGGGGTCTAGAGTTTTTTGTTTTAAGTTTGATGGAGGTCTATTGAGGAAACTAAGAAATAAAGGATTGAATGACCAAACAAACGGTCCATTTCCCCTTAAGGGGGGATGGGCGTAATATTTGCTAATTTATATATTTGTTTATGATTGATTTATTTCATCCCTAGACCTCCATCAAGTATATAAAGCACCCCCCAACACCCTCCTTCAAGATCAATTTGTACATTTTTCGATAGAAAAATATCGTGGCCGAAGGCCGGTTCCTCAAAAAGTACAGGCTCGCTATCGCTAGCCAGGAAAAACTCGACGCCTAATTATGACACGAAAGTCTTAATATTGACAACGAAATGGGGTGAAATGTCTTAAAATCGCCAAACTAATGGGCCGAACATCATAAAATATGAAAACTAATGGGGTTAACCATGAGGAAGAAAGGGGACCAGAAAAACGACCCATCTCCCCTTAATTCGGAGATTGGTAATGTCCAGCTTCGCTGAGACATTTTTCTATCAAATAATGTAGAAATTTAGCTTGCTCTCAAAACAAAAAATATATATGTTGGCTCGCTACCGCTCACCAGGAAAATATTGAAACCTGGATGGGGGTAAACGTCTTAAAACAGTAGGCTGAATGGGGCCGAACGGATACAAGGCAAAGAGAGAGGGAGAGAAAGAGAAAGCAAAAAAAGCGAGGAGAGAGGGAGAGAAAGAGAAAACAAAAACAGCTGGGTGGGCTCAATGTTTGCGTTACGGCTTAATTGAGCCCACCTCGCCTTTTTGTTTGTTTTCTTTTTCTCTCCCTCTCTCCTCGTTTTTTTTTTTTTTCTCTTTCTCTCCCTCTCTCTTTGCCTTGTATCTGTTCGGCCCCGTTCAGCCTACTATTTTAAGACGTTTACCCCCATCCAGGTTTCAATATTTTCCTGGTGAGTGGTAGCGAGCCAACATATATATATTTTTGTTTTGAGAGCAAGCTAAATTTGTACATTTTTCGATAGAAAAATTTCTCCGGGCGAAGCCGGATTTCTCCATATAATGCTGGTTCGCTATCGCTTGCCAGGAAGATATCGATACTTGGATGGGGATACACGTCTTAAAACAGTTGGTTGAATGGGGCTCAATGGATACAAACCAGAGAAAGAGAGAAAAGGAGAGAAAGAGAAAAAAAAAACAGGTGAACCCCCCACTAGAGATGCATAGAAAAAAGGGTTGACAGGTTCACTATAGGCCTAATAAAAAAAAATTACCAACCTCGCCGAAGGTGCTCTTTGGCCTCGGCAAGGTGTGTCTTGAGCATTCTGCGACGTCACAAGGCCCTTCGCATGCCTCGTGCGTGCGGAGCATACCCCTGGCGGGTATACTCTCGGTGAGTACTCGTGCGCACGTCGACGACTAATCGACGAGGAAATCGCCGATGACTCTTGTGCATCGTCGATGTTCTCAGAACATCTGAGAGCATCGGCGAGCCGCCGTGCAGCGTTGCAAATTTTTTTTTTGTACGAAACCCTCCGCGATGTCTCGCCGATGTCGCCAATGATCTCCGAGGGCCTCGTAGATCTCTCTGCGATGTTCGACGATGCTTGCGAGGGCTACGAACCCTCGTGAGTCCTCGTCCAAAATTTTGAACAATCCGAACATTTGCGATGACCCGCGAGGGCCCTTGCGAGGCCTTGCGAGTCAAACGATTATCATGCGAGGGTTTAAGATTTTGTTGCGACATGTCACGAATGTGCCAATTTATTGGTGTCGGCGATGAAAATCGTGAGAAGTCGCATCAGTGGGAAAGGGGCATAAAGACATGTCCGGTTTGGCCGTCACGATGGATGGGTCAGCGGGACGTAGCAAAGGAATTGATATCCATATGGTAGAGGATAGTAGTTAGAAATATACTAAGCTCTTCAGAATTAGAATGCCTGTTTTTATATTGTTCTATCTAACATTAGAAGATTTAATATGACTTTGGAAGGCCCTCTAGGAATCAAAGGGGTATAGTATACTGTACTGTATATATCTCAATTAACTCTCTGACTTTCAAATGTCCTTCCTAACCTACATAACATCGTCTAATGATAGCCAGAATAATGGGGAGAAGTGCGTTCTCGAATACTGAAAAGGTTAACGAGAAATTAAATAAGAAGGCATAGTTGGAGAATAAACAGATGAAATAGTGAAATATTATAGCATACAGTGTTTGGTAATATATTGATGGAAAGGAACGTCATGTCAGATCGGTCTGGCATGATATGGTCAAAATCGGTGGGAAACAAACCCGTGTTGATATCTATCAGGTACTGGGTAGAAGTTGAAATAGAATAGCAAAAACTAAATCAGTATTGGGTAAAACTGATGTGATAGCATAACATAATTAGGATTATGCTGCTGTAATACCCTCGTGTTGGTATTTGTTAGGAAGAAGAAGACAAATTAGTTAGATAAATACTGAGATTACAACATTACAGTATAAGAAATAGTACATTTAACACATGTCAGTATGTTGTATAATAAAGCAAATTCGAAAGTGTATCTATCATTAAAGTACACCCGGGTGCTGTAGTCTCTAGCCCCTCTTATATATCCGTCGACTTCACCTATTTCTATTTATGGAAGTATATCTCTGGAAATGAATTTATGATTATAATTTTCCATACATCAAAACTATATACACAATTCATTGAAAAGCAAGTTCTATAACAAATATCAATCCTGATGGTTATAGTTGAATACAGAATATTATTAGCGGCTCGCTTGGTGTAGTGACTAGCGTCTCGGACTTCCACCCAGAAGGCCCGGGATCGCGCCCACGCTCGGCGCATTAAAGATTTTTCACAAGCACTGAGTCGTTACCATCCCTCATGGGGTATTAGTACAGGACCCCAATGGAAATACGCCTAATCGGCCTTATTGGGCTATCCTTAGCTGGCTTAGCATGCGCTAGCTTTAAAAACTATTATTATAAGGTAGAAACTATGGCATCCGAATGTACTGTACAGCTACTGACAAATGTTCGTGAGCTCTTGCGATTTTCTTTATGCCAATATATCCATTTAAATTATTGTTCAGATCAAATCAGTAATATATCAATAAATGCATAATATTTACTTATTAGTATATAACTGATTTGATCTGAACATGAATATAAACTGATATATTTGCATAAAGAAAATCGCAAGAGCTGACGAACATGGCATCCAAATAAATGCCATCGCCTACGTGAACACCTGAAAATGATCGAACATGGGTTGTTTTCTTATAACTCGAGCATTTAACTACAATCAAATAACAGTTCAAATTAATGTCATCAATGTGAACACTTCAAAATCGGCAGTACGGTGTGATCCATAGGCCTGATGTGGAAAAATAATTATAGTCTACTCTCTCTGGTAGTGTGAGTGTCGTATCTACAATCAAAGTACAGTCAAGAGCAACCATTTGAATCGGTATGGCAAGCAAACGAGACAAAACAATGTTTTAGGATGCTTCAGGAATTGGCAATAAAGGGGTCAAAAGTACGAAATAGTGTAAATTAATACTTGTATATGTTCACACTGTACAATCCAAATAATCACTTTGCCTACCTGTACACCCCAAAATCAATGGTGCGCTTGTATCCTGCGCGCCGGCCGTCAAATAAAATGGGCTTCCTTCTTCCTTCCGCCTGCCTCTTGGTAACGAGGTAGGTAATGGTGTTGGTGGAGTTGTCAAAGTGATAGTCTCCGTGAACCGCGCCGGCACTAAAGTCAGGGGTGGCATCCAGGGCGATGTTCTCCTTGTCTTTTATAGTGCTGGTTGGGGAAACATGGCATAATAATAATAATAATAATAATAATAATAATAATAATAATAATAAAAACCCTTTCTTGGATATTTCGTCGCAAGGCCGGTCTATATGATCTGTGGCCCATGAATATTCTTTCCTCTCACTTAAACATTAGGCCTACCATAGCACGGTTGGGAGTATGAAAATGATTAGATTAATATCCAGTATTCGAGAATGTATAATAAGTCGTAGGCGTGTGCATTAACCTTTAACCGTCCTGGTGGTGTAATTGTTAAGGTGGCAAAAATCTGTGTGTGATAACCCGGGTTCGAATCCCGGCGGATCATGTATACTTTAATTAATTTCATTTGGGGTGTTTGGTGTTGTGGTGAAATTAATAAAATATAGATTACATATCTGCCCGACTATGTCTTGGAATTAATTCAATGAGAGCTTACAGTAATGATAATAATATGTACTACTATTAATAATAATTTAGCTATATATCGAACTATTGCCAGTCGTCATGATCCCTAAAGTGGGGGCCATGAATGAATCCCCTACATGTACCTCTTTCCTCTGTCAGACGGTGCCCCTCCTCCCACTCAACACCACATTCACTCATATGACTCTCATACTCCATCCTTCCACCTCTGCCTCTTCCTCTCTGCCCTTCCACCTCTCTCTTGTACACTCTCTTAGTCATTCTCTCGCTGCTCATATGATCCACATGAGCGAACCACCTCACGGTGTTAATTTTCACACTTTCCAGCACATCCACATCCACACCACAACACTCTTGTACTTCCTGTATTGTCTGTCTATCTCTTCATACAACTCCACACACACCTCTCAAGTAACTCATTTCCACCCCTCTCACTCGTGATGTATGTCTCTCCAACAATGTCAAAGCTTCACTCCCATACGTCAGTCAATGTCGGGATTACCACACTATCATGCAATGACTCCTCTACTTCCATGCTCACCACCCTATTCCTTGTCATTGGTTTCAGCATTCCTACAACCCTCTTCCCCTGTTGTACCCTCTCCCACACTTCATCCTCCATACTCCCATCATTATACATCAACAGTAACATCACACGCCCAAATACTTAAACGACCTGACATAACCTGACCCATCAACCTCACATCTTATTCGAGATGAATCCAAAGATGTAATCCTCACACTTTACAATTCCTTAGTCCGTCCTCTTCTGGAATTTTGCGTTCAATCCAGGTGCCCGTACTACCAAAAAGATATCAATATACTTGAACGAGTTCAGTTCAATGTAGAGTTACCAAAATTATACCTAATCTAAGAAACAAACCATACGAGGAGCGTCTTAGAGAATTAAGTTTATTTCTTTTAACCCAGAGCAGATTAAGGGTAGGCCAAAGGGTGGGGGTCCGATTTTCAGGTTTTTGGCCCAATTTTTTGTTTTTGTAGTGTTTGTTTATAATGTAGTTGTATATGTATTTTAAACATATTCACAGAGTTTGGTCACTAGCTTTTTTTTTTTTTTTCATAATTGTTAGCCTATTATTTTCAAAAATTCGCCAAAATACAAATATTTTGTAACCCCTATCAAAACTTTTATGGAGCATTCCTAAAGCATGTATCTCCAATACATTGAAGCTATTTTGTGGTATTTATAATTATAAATGTCCTAAAAACATTTCAGATATAGTTTTATAATTATATTTCTCAATTCCTCACACAGAAATATTTCTCAAAATTATTTTACGGCGAAATTGGGGAAATACTCTTCGATGTTTTGATCATATATGTATATCCCGCAATTAGGCATTTTTATAGGACTATCAGACCATAATTATACCTAAAAATACAATCTGGAGTCCATAATCGTCGATCTCTGTAATCCAGTATATATTATATTTCGAACATAATCAGTCTACAATAGTGGCCTATCTGCCTCCCCATCTTCTTTTTCATTTTTTCATATTGCAGTCTTATAATAGAAAACGATTTTACATGGTTAGCTCTAGTAAATTGAAAACAAAATGGTAGCATTCAAGGAGACTACATCAGTACTCTTCTTCTTCTTCTTCTTCTTACCTCTGACCGGGTATAAGCTATCCTAGTGTTTACTAGCCTATAGTGTCCCTTTGAAAGGACATTAGCCTAACCTAACAACCTTACCTAACATATCCTAGTATTATGGGTGGGGGCTTCCGCCCCCACACCCCGCTATTAGACATCTTTGACAGATTGTTGGTGTATTTTTCTGTGAAAAGGGTATTTTTTCAGTTTGTCAATAACGAAAATCCTCCATGCGGACTATATGGAGAAAAATATGGCGAATCTGTTGGTGCCTACTTTCCCTAATAAGTTGTTTCTAATAAGGCGGATGTAGTGTTCTTGAATATTATCAACAAAATATATTGTGTGCAGGGTAATATAGGGTATATTTCCCAAACATTAGGGCCTTTTTTTTTGGGGGGGTGGGGTTAGGGGGTGACTATATAGTGAGATTTGTCTCAAATTTCACATAGAGTATTGTAACAACATGAACTATCATCTGAACAAAACAAATTTAATGGTGAAAACAAATTTGGAATGTCCTTGGTTGGAAGAAGGGGGCAAGGGGGCCCAGGGAGGGCCATTAATTTGTTTTCACAATAATTATGGTGATTATAGTTTGTCCTTGATCAAAGGACATATAATACAAAATACAAAATAAAATTTAAAAAATAAAACAAAATTGCCGAACAACCTTTGGCCTACCCTTAACCTTTCCCGCACGGGCAGCATTTTAAAATGACGCACCTTGCGAAGGCCCGAAGCCCGGGTGTCCTTTTAAAATCCGTAAGCTTGAAAGCCTATTAAGCGTGTTTTGAAAGCCGCACGGCAAAACGTTTGTTTACAAAGCCAATCGGAGTGACGCCAAGCCTCGGCAAGAAGAAGAAGAAGAAGTCCTACCTATCCGCCATTGCTAGTTAGAGCGAAAATTAGTGTTTCTAAGTGTCCGATATTGCTAAATCCGCGGCAAAATTATCTCTATGGAAATCGTCATCACAACTGAACCAGTTGACCTAGAGAGCTCTACTCAACGCCAGTCTACAGATACAAGTAAGGGCTACATTGCGAGATTTAGATGAATCTTTAGCAGTTAAAATAACAAAAATAGGCGTATGTTTACATGCAACGTTTTTTGGCCAGATCACCCGGATAGGCCTATCGACCTCTATAAATGCTGCCCGGGGAGGAAGGGTAATTAAGAGGTGACCTAATTCAAGTCTTCAAAATCATCAAAGGCATGGACATTATGAACTGTAATAAGTACTTTACGATCGACAAATCAAACTAAACTACACACGGGGAAATAGTTGCACAATTATTGGTAAATCTTTTAACTTGCAAGAGTCTAAGAATTTCTTCTTCAATCGAGTTGTGAACTTGTGGAATGGGCTTCCTCGAGATGTTATAGACTGCAGCACTGTTGATTCATTTAAACATCTCCAAGACAAGCACCTCGCCTTAAACCCACGACTGATTGCATTTGTAAATAAATTACCCTTTTCTCAGATGCATCGTGTTATGTTATTCACTCAAATTGTTCCCTACTAACATCTCCTAACCCTGCCAAGGACATTGGTCTTAAGGCAGTGCTTCACTTTCCAATTGTCCCTTACCCACTCTGAACCACTGTTGGACACTTCGAAAAGCAGTGATTTAGAGGGCAAACAACCTTGTACTCTGTGAGTGAACCCCTTTAAAAAAACACAACCTTACATTTCCCCACATTTACCTTCAGGTTCCGTTTCTCACAGACAGTGCCAATAATATTTACCAGACCCTGCAATTCCCACTCATTATCACTCATCAGAACTGTATCATCAGCAAACAGCAGCACAGGCAACTTCCACTCACTCCCTTCCCTTATCAGGGGTACACCAAAATCCACTGCTCTTCCTTGTATTTCTTTCATGACTCCATTCATAGGTATTCTGACAACCATGGGGGCATCACGCACCCTTGCTTTCACCCAAAATTCAGATAAAAGAACTTGTTCTGTTCATTCTCCTCACGCACGCACTAATGAGGTGAAATATCTTAAAATCTCCAAACTGATAAGAGTGAAACAGGGAGTTTTCAAAAAGACTCCCCTCGAATCAGATAGGGTTAATAGTATGGTGTTGCACTCACCTGAATCCATCAGGGTTCTGTATAACCTGGTGCTCAACGAGGTAATGATCATTGTCGTCCAGGAAACGGGTGTCGGCGGTGTAGGAGAAGTTGCTGATCTGTCAACACAATTAGTATACTTTAGTAACCTGTAGTGCACTGGAGAAGTGATTGGTTCATAACTGAGAAAACCCGGGTTCGACTCCCAGGCAAACGAAACAGACAAGCGAGCAAAGAGGAACATGGAGATAGTGTTAATTTGTGATGTTCCATCTGGTTCTATATCACTCTTTAAATTTGATGGGACACAGTCTTGTTCCAGTAAGCTTTGTCTTTTGCATCCTTCTTACACACACACACACACACACAAATCACTAGCGGTTCAGATCACGTTAGTATGCTGTATTCACAAGAAAAGTGACCCTACTTATACATAAACTGAAACTGCAGAAGTGGCACCAACTAAACTCTGCAATCCTCCATCATAGTACCACTTACAACATAATGTTTATCTGGAAGAGAATGGTGTGGAACTGTTCCTTAACCCATTAAAGATACGAGCACGTCTTTCTTCTTTTTAATATATATCATAGACTACAGTAGATCTGGACTGGACACGAAAATGGAACTTTGCAGTAAGGGACCCAAAATCGGAAAACAAACCCCCAAGTTCGAACCTCGAAACCGCGAAAATGTGATATTTTCGCGGTTTCGAGGTTCGAACTTTGTGTTTCGTTCCCCGATTTTGGGTCCCTTACTGCAAAGTTCTATTTTTGTGTCAAGTCCAGATAGATCTACTGTAGTCTCTATATATATATATATACTGTATATATATATATATATATATATATATACTGTATATATGCTGTATGTGTACTTTATATGCCAGTATATACACATACATAATTATATAGAAGCGCTGCACTAGAATAAAGGGACCTCTACCAAGGAAGAAGTCCGAATTTGAGAAATATGTATGCATTGTATGCAGAGGTGAGCTTGTGTTCAATGACCGGCTCGAGAGTGTCGACTTTGGCAATGAGGCACTGGATATGGTGGACAAATTTTGCTACATGAGTGATATCATCTTCGCCGGGGTGGTGGCGCTGAGGCCGTCATTAGCGCCAGAATAAGCTGCGGCTGGAGAAAACTTTAGAGAACTGTTGCCACTACTCATCATGAGAAGACCCCCTCACCCTCTCTTCCTGCGTTAGAGGTGCAATGATATATGCTTCAGAACGTGGCCTCTCAAAGCGGGTGATATCAACAGAATGGAATGCAATGAGATGAGAATGGTGAGATGGATGTGTGGTGCCAAACTGCAAGATAGGAGAGGAGCTAAGAAGGTTAGGTGTCAAGAGTATCAGTGATGAGATGTGTACTAGCAGGCTTGGATGGTTTTGACATGTGGAGAGGATGGATGAACTAAACTGGGTGAAAAGATTCAAGTCCATGAACGTGGAGGGAGCTGCCTCAAAGAGCAGACCAAGAAAGACATGGGATCAGACAGACCTTGCGATCTGATCTTAAATCAAAGAACCCAGCAAGTGAGGCAGCTACTAACAGGTTTCCCTGGAACGCCGCCATTAGGGCATGAGACCGGAACCGCACTTCGAGTGGAGCACTCGGTCATTAAATTTGTGTATGTATGTGTATGCATAATATATATATATATACCGGTAAATATATGTAGCCTCACCATGGTTCAAGGGTTGAACAACCTCTCTACCCCAATTAAATATGAGGAATATGTTACACACTAAGTCCCAAATGTACCTTATACGTATCTCACTTTTATATAGTCATATTTTTTCACCAACCAACTTTACTTCTAAACTCAATTAATGAAATCAACATATACATAAGGCACTCCAAGGACTCGAACCTAGGATACTCACACCGAAATTCTGCGCATTTATGCATTATGCTATCAAGAAAGTTAAAGAATAATGCACAAGCCTACGATTAATTATTCAGTTTCGAATCCTGCATATTAATCTGAGCATGTACATACATTCCAACTTTGCTATGGTAGCCTAATGCATACAGAATATCCCTCCCTGTCAGGGAGTTCTATGCCTCTTTAGAGGACAGAGGTGTTGCTGTGGGAGTTGTTGACAATGAGGTAATTAACTTGAAGGGATCAGCCTATGTCCTTCTCTACTGCTATTGGTACTACTATAGCAACTACCATAGCACCTATTACGGTACTATTTTTAGATAGGTACTGCAAGTATACATATAGTAATGAAATTAATATGAAGAACAACAAAGATGTTAAGCCCCAAACGTACCTGTTCAGAATCTGCGAATTTCCACTTGTAAGTCTCTCCGGCATACAGAATACCCATCCATCCCTCCTTGTTAGTGAGTCTCATGGTTTTGTAGGGGATGTAAGTGATGCCGTGGGAGTTGCTGATGATGAGATCCTTGCCCACAAAGGAGGAGGGTCTGGCGGCGAGGCCATCTATATTGAACCGCAGGAACTTGAGGTTGGAACACACTGATCCCTTCGCCTGCAAAATTCAAGTTGATCACAACAAAGACCGAATGACTCAAACAGAAGACCCTTAAGACCAGTAGCTCTCAACTCAATCAGTATTGTTAGGTTAGATTTGACACTGGTTTGAGATCTGCTAGCTGAAAATGTCTACTGTAGGAGTGGTTAGAGGACTGATAAAACAAACAAGATAGCAATGGAAATGGGTTATCAGTAGGCTTAACAGAACTTCAGGTATTTACACAGTGGCGGATTTGTGATGATATAGGGGATATCTTCTTGGCGTGTGTCGGTGTAGCCAGGATACTTGTAGAATAGCAGAAACGATCAGATCGCCTCGGAGAAAACCCCGACGTTTGGCGTGGACTATATCTGAGGTCCTTTAGGTCTGCAGTTCACGATGCTATCCACTATGCTATCGCCTCCCCCAATACCCATTGGCTATCTTTAACCACCACACAGTACAAGGTTAAGGGGAGGGTTTTAGTTTGCTCCCTAGACCTCCATCAAGCTTTAAGGGGAGATGGGCCGTTTTTTGGGTTCCTTTTCTCCCTCGTGTTAAGCCCCATTTGTTTTGAGATTATAAGACGTTTGGAACATTAGTTTGACGATTTTAACACCTTTCGCTTCATTTTGTTGTCAATTCTAAGACATTTCGTTCCATTTAGGTGTGGATTTTATCCTGGCGAGCAATAGCGAGCCTGATATTTCAAGAGGAATCGGCCTTCGGCCGTGACATTTTTCTACCGAAAAATGTACACATTTATCTTGAAGGGGGGTCTCGGGGGTGTTTTACTAAGCTTGATGGAGGTCTAGCGAGGAAACTAAGAAATAAAAGAATAACCGAATTTATAGATAAAAAATACGGCCCATCTCCCCTTAAATAAAATACGGCCCATCTCCCCTTAAATAAAAGCGGCCCATCTCCCCTTAAATAAAAGCGGCCCATCTCCCCTTAAATAAAATACGGCCCATCTCCCCTTAAATAAAATACCACCAAGACACCTAAATGAGACTAAGCATTTCATGATCGCCGAACTAATTGGTTGAAACATTGAATACATTGTTAAACTTATGGGTTGAAAGAATGCGGGGTCTCACAGAGGGATTGATGGAGAAAGCGTCGACATCCATGGTACAACTATCGGGCGGTAGGATCCCCATACTCGGCACCACTACGCTCTCCGCCGTTCCTGTCAGCGAGCCATCCGCGTCGATCCACATGCTCTCCTGCTCCCATTTGTACTTCAGCTGCGGAAAAAGGTAATTGAAGTATCTATGGTAATATATAACTGTCTTGATAGCGTAATGCATAAGTGCGCGGAATTTCGATGTGAGCATCCTAGGTTCGAGTCTTTGGAGTGCCACATGAATTTGTTAATTTCATTAATTGAGTTTAGATGTGAAGTTGGTTGGTGGAGAAAACATAATTATAAAGATATATTGGAATTAACCCTTTGAGGATCATGAAGAGTTTCAGCAGTTTCTTCTGGCTATTATTAGACGATTATATACAGCTTAGGAAAGACTTCTATTAATCAAAGGGGTAAAGTTGATCTCAACTAACCTATTGTCTCACGCAGATCCCTCCTTTACTTATTAAAATCGTCTGGTAATAGCCAGAAGAAACTGTCAAAATGCATCATAATCCTCAAGGGGTTAATAAGCTTATCTTACATGAGGATAGAACGGTTAATCATGATCAATGTTCAGTTATGGAGAAGGTTAATTGAAGTATCCATAATGATATACTCTTATAACTGTCTTCTGTGGTGCGATAGGTGTTGATTCGTGAGCATCGGTGCCGACTGCATCTGGTAATAGCCAGAAGAAACTGTCAAAATGCATCATAATCCTCAAGGGGTTAATAAGCTTATCTTACATGAGGATAGAACGGTTAATCATGATCAATGTTTAGTTATGGAGAAGGTTAATTGAAGTATCCATAATGATATACTCTTATAACTGTCTTCGTGGTGCGATGCATAAGGTGTTGATTTTCGGTGTGAGCATCCTGGATTCGAATCCACGGACTGCCACATGTGTTTGTAAATTTCATTAATCGATTTTAGGAGTATAGTTGGTTGTTGGAAGGAACATAATAATATGTATACTGGTATTATTATTCCCATCTTATATGAAGATACAAAGGAAAATCACTATCAATATACCCGATGATCAATATCAACCCTTTCAGTCAATACAGCTGGTGTTACACGGGCACCTACTGTATATCCGCAATATGTATCAGTCATTAACAATAATAATAATAATATTAATAACAGTATTTATCTTATTTTTGTTTATATAAAGCGTTCTTCCAATACACAAGGAATTCACATGTTCGAGACACCACTTAAATAGAACCTCGTTTGTAAGTTTTTGTAAAAAGAACCACTAATTTACACCCTGTATCTGTCAGTCATGACACCTCTTTGAAGATCATAACTTTTTAAGAAAATAAATGGTTTCGTCTCCCTGTAAAGGAATTAATGGAGGTTAATTACCTCATGGAAAACGGTAGTTTACTATAATTATCATCTAGGGGGCCATGTAGGATAACTTACTAACAGAGAAAGATGACTGGTATCTTGCTGCAGGTTCATCAAGGTGCAAAAGATCATCATTACCTCACAATGCTACACCTGAGTTTCCCAAACGGATGCCTTAGTAATTCAGCCAGATACTTTGGTTTATCAAATTTGGGTAAATGAAGCGCTGAATCTTAATTTTGACTCCAACGGTGCTTACTGTGTATCGGAACCAAAAACAATACTGCCCATAAGGACTGTGGTGGGCATGTCTTCTGGTAATGACTCCAACATAAATCCTTGCATTTTGAACAAGTTCTAAAATATACTGTAAGTATGTATTGATGGAGGTTGTGCAACTTATACTTTTAACCTTCTTCCATCCAGTCATTTAAAGACAACACTCAGCTACATGCACGGCCCCCTCAAGTCCATCCCTCAGAAACTCTCCTTTCCCGTGGGAACTAAGTACACCTGACTAGGCTGCGATAAGGGCACCATCCAGCCCTTCTTTTATATTACTCTTTGAGTTATTTGAGATTAATCTCTTGTCCATGTTGAATTAACGTAAAAGTTATTCGTATATCAAATAATATCCTAGTTACATAAACCTTTAGTACTGTGCGTATGCCCTTGCAGTAACTCTTATCTACCCGCTTTGTGGAGCTACCTCGCGGTTGCCATTTTCTATCAGGATATTATTTATTGTTTGAGACCAACATCTCTGTGTATACTTACTTGTGATTATGATAGTGACATAGCATTTATTCATATGTTCTATTTATAATCTAATTTTGTGTATTCCTGAACTTTATTATTACATGAACCTTAATACCTATGAATTGAATTATTTGTATGTCTGATCGCAAAGCTCATCCTATATATGAGACTCGATCCTAATAACTATCTGACCTATGATTGAACCGTGAACGACCGCAGCAGTGCAAGTACTGGTACTGAGCTGGATACACAGGCATAGTTTGCCTTTTTCCAGAGGATCTACTGTAAGAAATACTGTAAGAAATGATTGTACCTAGCTATAAAGGAATAAAACTTGTGAACCTCGATTGTGTATTCTGTGTCCATTGATTATTATTGTTGTGTAACTTATAATATTGAAGCTAGTTGTGTACAAGTTGAATCTTTACGGTTCCCGCTCTTTCCTAAGGTGGAAAACGGAGCTATTATAAAGCGCGCTAAAAATAATAACGTCGCATAACATAGATAGATAGATAGATAGATAGATTGATCGCACTGTACAGTACACCCAAAACAAATACGGTGCCCTACATTCATAATTTCAAATTAAGTTTCCTCTATTCATTAAAATATTATACCATATAAGCATGAGGCCTCACAACACTAAATAGACCCCTGATATGATTGTCTGTGACTGTACACAATAGAACATAAACTGTGGTCTTAAGTTATCGACTATCTCGAACTTAATTCAATCTTGCCATTAATCTGGTGCCGAGTATATGTATTCCAGGCGTGCATTATATTTGTTAGTAGATTCTTAAAAGGGTTATAATTTATGACTTAAAGTATACATTAGTCATATTTATCACCTTATTGTCAGCATTTATGAACTTCAAGCCCATCACTTGGCTTCTGAAGCCACCTTGGTCCTCCCTGCATTGAGAACACCCAGACAACGCAGTGCAGGTGCCACTGTCAAAGTTGATGAAGGTGATGTCGGAGATGCTGAAGATGTCACGCTTGGGTGCCACGATCCCGCTGGTCTTTACGTCCCGGCACCCATCGGGGGAGAGGGCCGAGTACCCAATCACAGTAGAGTTAAATATACCTGTGGTGAAATGAAAATGTTGATTGGTGTTAGATACTTTATTGACAAGAGATATATTTACTTTCTCTCTAATCACCCTGTGTGTCACCATAGGCATGCAGAGCAAGGTACTGTTTGCTCCCCTGAGCATGTCTCTGTCTGTGTGTGGTAATATCTTGAGAACGAGAACATGCATTATCACTAAACTTGGGGAGTCCCTTCATTATGTTCCCGAGTAAATCCAATTAACTTTTGGCTAATACTATGAATAGAACGACATTGCACAGTGGAAATTAACACTATCTCATGAGAAATCTTGGGAGTTACTATGATACTTTTGTAATAATTACTGAGGGTTATAATAGTTTTTGACATTTTCGAGCAATGTACTCTTAGTTTGTCCCACAGACTAATTAACCCATATGGTTTGGGCCTTCTATAGGGAAGACTCCGCTCAGTAGGTCATTTTCCTGCTAATTCCGCTCAATATTCATCGACCTAGCGCCATATCCGCACCGCTGAGCAACTTGGAGAGAACTCCAAAGAAATCATTGGGGGTAACTCTTCCTGCAACAGTCACCAATCCCTCCCTACCTCTCTAGACCACACAGGAAAATTGATCAATACTATCTTGTTCTGTCACTGATGGTAGACCAGATGGTCCCCCACTTTCACTCGTGAGTGAAAATATATAAAACTTTCCTTCAATTCCACTGGCGATGACTAAATGATAATTACAGTTATTTTATCATTTTTTTTGCTTACGAGACAGGATGAGTTGTTAAAATGAAGATAGAATGAACATCATATTCATACATGGTACATATCTGTGACAATTACATGGAGAAGTAGCCCTGTTTCTGTTGATTTTCAGCTTCTAAATAATCTTTTTATTGTACCACACCCTCCTTCAATTAATGCACATAGCACACTGATCTGAATGCGGGTGGCAAGCTTAGAATCTCCTGGAAGCATCTTGCAACAAGCAGGGCAGATTGGTGCAACCAACTCAGCTGGTAATACCAAGATGTATATATACGGCAGCTTCAGTGTAGGCTGTTTTAACATTGGATGTATAATATACAACAGCCGCACTGATTGGGTTAAAATCTATCCATACACCCATTAAACTAGAAAAAACACACCCACAGCCTCTTCAAGCTAAATATGTTAATTTTCCAATGGAAAAAGGTTTCGGCCGAATGTCAGTTTCTCCTAAATTACAGGCTCACTATCCCTCGTCCAGAAAAAGTCAACACCTGAAGGGGGTGATATATCTAGTAATTGGTCAACTACATTTGTGTGGAACGTCTCCAAATTGCCAAACTTATGGAGTTAAACAGGGAGAGTTAAAAATGAGTTAATTGACCGGGTGAGTTAGTTAAACCATAAGCGCCTTGCACATGGACCATCTCCATCCCCGTCATTTGTATATTGTTTCTAGTGTTAACATTGTCTATATTGTTTATTACAGTTCAACCAATTCAGAATACAATAAATCGTTCATTATATTCTGTCTTTTATTTTCCAAACTTCCTTCCTATACTCAATAAAATCTTCAAATGAGAATCAAATTATAAGGAAGAAATGCATCCTTGAGTACTGAAAGGGTTAAAAGTCTCCCAACTAACCTGGTCCTTTAGTTGGGCCATAGCCGCCTTCCACCACGACCATCTCCATCCCCGCCATTTCGTTGTCGAGGGTGATAAAGTTGTGGAACTGTAGAGCACCGCCGGACACCACCTCCGCACCACGCTCACAGTACCAGGCCGTGAAGTCCTCCCACTTCGCCACCTGAAGAACAAATAATGAAGGAGGTGTTTTAAGTAGAGGGAACTTGAAATTGAGGTAGCCTAAAACATTGTATTGATCTTTAACCCCGAGCTAGGGATCATTAGTCGTGTACCAAAACTTCTAGACAAATTAAGGCTTGAAGATATTAATCATAATGTTTCAGCCGATATTTCTCTGATAATATATGTTTGGTGTAAACCTAAACAACCACGATATATGGCATTATTCAAGCATTACTTTTGTTCAACGCATATCTCGATTGCTGTGCTTTCGGCTACACAAGAAGTGTGATACAATAGTGTTTATAATTATACAGTAGTAAGATATGCTACCCTTTTATGGCTGCGTTAAGCTGCGTTTGGACAAATTTTCATGCTGAAGCATATCCTAATCTAACTTTCTATAATTATTATTGTACAACTATTATTTGTTTGATAGAGATAGATTTGGTCAAGACATTGTGTTACTACCCGACCCCCTATTCCCCTTGTGAGACCCATAACAATTTCACCTCCACCTCCTTATTCTCTCTCTCTCTTGATTCCCGGCAATGAACACATACATAGATGCGTGCAAACATTCCCCTTCCCCAAACCCATAGTTATATGCTATATACCAAATGCAATCTCCTCATCATCATCAAATCTGACGCCTTGCTTCCAGAGGACGTGCCCCAAAAGGGATGGCCATGGCAGAAACTGCCTCCAGGCTCCCAGACATGCCCCGACTGACCCACTCCACAGTGCCATTTCCACTAAGTGGATTATAACACTGAAGGAGCAGACCCAGAGCAGTCCCTCACCCGGATGACAGTTCCACCACTGTTTTGCTATTTTATTTACCCCAGTGGGGCCCTGGCTGGAAGCATACCAAGCACAGGAATTTTCTGGAAATAGGAACCAGTGGTCCAGTGGTCCACTGCTCTAGAGGCTGATTGCATCACCAAAGTGGTGGGCGGTGGGGTCGCCGCATCCCTACGCCAGAGAGAAAGGCCAACTTGTGCCAGTGGGCTGTGAGAGTAAGACACTAGGGAAACATGGGGCACACCATTATGGCCCCACTGCCTTCACCACTCTCAAGAAAAAGTTAGAAATAAGAATTATGATAAAGGTACAGTCAGAAAACGGCTATGGGAAGTAGAGGACACCAACCCTCACTCAGATAGATCCAGCCCACCACCAATGCAATCTCCTTCCTTATCTAATTAACTCTTGATCAACCTCTTTACGGGACTCGGCGAAAACTGTGCTATTGCTCTAGAGTGTTCTAAACATTTATATATCCTCTGATAGGGTCTGTCACAAGTATCTTGTGTAAAAGCTACTATACTTGGGTTTCTATCCCTCTCTCTGTGCATATTTCTCCAATTTCCATTTTTTCATTGTTCCATCTCTCTGAGAGCTGTGGTTGTGAATGGCCATCGCTCACTTCCTAAACATATCAACTCCAGTGTTCCTCAGGGGTCTGTCCTATCTCCAATTCTCTTTCTAATATACATTAATGTTGTGCCGGATTCTGATCGTTTAGTTCCCTTGATACAGTCCGTAAAACAATCCACTTCTGGGTTGATGGACATAAATATACTTGACAGGAACATCCCGAGTAGGTTCTATGTGCAGTAAAAATGGTATTCAAAGGTTCAATATAATACTCAATAACAACAAAAGGAAGAACATATACAAAGGTTTTATGCAATAAGCATGAGATTTGGGTAAGAATAAGAATCATAAAGGAAAATCCCACAATAGTAGCAAAGATATAGATTGTCCTTACTTCAGAACAATGTTACTGATACCAGAAGTACTCAATAGTGAGAGTCTAGTATTAAATCAGATCATGTGGAAAACATACATAGGGGCATAATGTACAAGAATCAATTTTAACTTTCAATGCAATAATAAATGAGTCAAATATCTTCCGCTTTCAAAGAGACTTAAATGCCCTAGATAATGATCCTAGGGTGACAATGAGGAGAGTTGAGGTTATGAAGATATTGTCACAAGAGGCAAGGTGAGTCACGCGTAGGGCTCAGCTGACCCTTTGAAACTGACATTGTGAGCTTGCCCTCAGGTCAGGTCACTGGGAAGGTCACCAGGTGAACTGAGATGATAAATAATACTTTTTCTAGTTAATGCAACTATGAATTTAGCTGCAGTGCGATGTTACTTTACTTTGTACGAAAGGGCTGAGATTATTATTTATAATAAATGAGAAGTATCAAAATCGCTCTCAAGGAAGTTATATCTTAGTACGGAATTATATTTCTTGAACATATGCTACGATAACGAACCGAACTTAGGAATTCGTGTTTCTATATTTTTCTTAGGCAAAGCAGAGTGATCACGCGAATTCAATAAGAGCGAAAAGGTAAGTTATTAGGTCTTACTTATTAATATTAATTAGATCAAGATGTAATCTTCAATATTCGTAATTAAGACTATACACGAAGATAAGCAAAAGAACTAACGGAGTTCCAAAAGACTCGGACTTGAATGAATACTATAGTTTTAATCTCAAACAGTGAGAACTGACTGATTAACAGATATCGATCGGTAGATCGTACGTAATAATTAGATTGGCGCTAATGACGAAGTTTAGCTCATTGATATTTAACGCAATATCAGATTCGCTTCTGAACGTGTTAACAGGGCGAGGGAAATCAAATGTACAGGCACAATTAGTACATGGGCATAGGCGACGAAGTCCTACTTATTGATACTTAAAACAGGCAGTACCAGGCTCGGGCCTGAACGGGTTAACAGGGCGAAGTGAATAAAATACACAGATACAATTAGTGTATGGTGGATGCAAATGACATGAAACACGGAGGAAAGAATTCCTAAACACGGTATTCGAAATATCACAACATCAAGATTTACAAGAACATAAAAGCACGTATATAAGATATATTTCATATGTGATCAACATACACGTAGTCAGTATATCTGCGACCGTGGGGACCTGAAGATATGTTAATGACACTGATATGTAACGTATGCGTAAGTTATGAATTAAATAAAGTCTTGAACAAGGGTCAAGGAATTAAGGCAAGATTAACACTGAATAACACAGGTTCAGAAGGATGAAACTTATTACGCAAGTACAGGATCTTGGGCACAGATCACAAGTAAATCAGGGTACAACACGGCTCACATATTTACATAATAAACAATCTCACAACAATAACCAACAGAGAAAGACACAGAAACACTTAAGTATTTGGGAGGGCAGGGGGTTGAGAGTGCTGGTCTGGCCGGCGTAGAGGGTAGTAGCCAATCTTGCACAGCTGGTTACCTCCTCGAGCAGGCGTCCTCGATCTAGGCCTGGTTACGTAATTCGAACAGGGGTCATAGGTCCAGGCCTATTTACGTAATTCGGGCATGGGTCCTAGGTCCAGGCCTACGTCCACAGCTCGAGCAGGGGTCCTCGGTTCAGGGCGCCAGGCAACAGGCAGGTGGCCCTTCCGCAATCCGGAAGGGGGTGGGGGGGGGGGGGGGCAACGTCCAGGGGGCACTCTCGAATGGGGGGGGGGGTCACCGTAGCAACACTGTCCTTAACTGGCCTGTTCCAGAGGTCAAGCCCAGTCAGTAGGTGAGGTGGTGTGCTGGGGCAAACCGTACTTAGCACTGTCCCAAAGAGCCTTATGCAGAAGGGAGTCAGACTAGTCAGTAGGTGATGGTTTGCATACTTTCCTCAGGTTTTCCTGAGGTCCTATGCAAAAATTTCCTCGCTTCAGGGGTCAATGAACTCGGGGGGAAAAGGGGTGTTGAGGAAAGAGGAAAAATGGTTGTTGTGAGGTACATATACATCCTAGCCTTGAAACTCAGGTATTATCATATGGGCCTGGTTCCAAGGTAATATTATAATACTTATTGGGGTGGCTGGAAGGTCCAGGGCTGCTGTGAAAAATAAAGAATACTTAAAGTTAAAAATGGAGCAACTGTCTTGCAGGTCTTCTAATTATTCTAGGGTATACACATAGAGGATTGTAGTTGTATCTTCGGGGGCATGGAGTTGTCAGGCCTTATCAGGTCCATTTGTCCTGACATGTTCGGGGTGCTGGTGAGTAGATTGCATAAGGGAGTGTTCATCGTATGCTAAATCTGACGGAACAATACAGGGGGCGTCACTTCTGGTGGAGGCTATGTAAAAGGAGGGTTCTAATTGGTGGTCCCAGGGCAGTTGTGGTTGGCTGAGGAATACGGCTTGTGACTGGTTGAGAGAGTACTCCGTTCTCTTAGATGGCTGAGGGCGTGAAAGAGAACTGTGGCTGGGCATGGTCAACTCAGGTAGATTCTGGTAGGCTCATAGGGGGGACTCAGGTAAACATCTATGTCGTCTGGTTGCCTGAGTGGTTATGCTGGCCACTCGGTGTACCGTTGGTTTGGGGCCCGTCATCTCAATTAATAATCTTCTCAACTGTACCTCTAGTTCTATCCACTCCTAGGCTGATGACTCTACCCTACACTATTCAACTAGCTTTAGGCGGCGACCCTCAATGCAATCACTTCAAAACTCACGTGATGAGGCCATAACTCACCTATTAGTAGAGGAACAATCTTAAGGTTCCGTGACACTTTTGCGGGGACAAAGTTTTAAAGGTGGTTTTAAGTTGCCTGTGGGTTACTAAACAAATCTAGCTTGGGTATCCGTCTTCAAAATGTCAGCAATTTTCTGTAGAGGTCAAAATGAGGTCAACATGGGGTCAAAGGGGTTCAAATTTTTAAAAAATACACCAATATTAACAATATGCATATCAATGTACTTGTCTTGTCATAAAGATTCCAAAAATATATAGTTTGACCTACCTCTAGCCATTTCTAAGTCACTATGACTGGAAATATGAGGTCAAAATGGGGTCACAGGGGGTAAAATTTTAAAAATGGACAAATCCTATTAAGTGACATATCAACATACTCGTCTTTCCATGCCGATTCCAAATATATATAGTTTGATCTACCTCTAACCTTTTGTTAGGTCAATATGACTGAGAATATGAAAAGGTCATCACACTTACGGCCACAGGCCAAATTTACTAACACTCTTTAATTTGTCCAATATGATCAAATTATGTGTGTATTAGTCTAATGTTGCTTGAAGTAATAAATTCAATTGAAAACACTTTGAAGATATACCAAACTTTAAATATATACCATTAACAGTTCATAAACTCTACTCATAGTCAGATACATCAGTGTCAGACTCTTCTTCATAGCTACTATCATCGTTGTCAGATTCTTGAGTATCGCCTGCTGCTGTTACAGTAAGGTTGCTGAGACTTACAGGCAGAGCAGGCTGAGTGTAGCGTACGGATACACATTTTCCCTCTCTTATACACCAGCCATGCTGCAGAGGTGAGGGTGGGGCATCTGGGCTCATAAAATTCAAGAGGATGAATACTTGGTAGTTAGCTCTGGTCACCTTCAAATTATGTGAGTCGCGATCTGGCGGTATTCTTTGAGTAGATTTTTTCTTCATCGCTTCCCATTTCTTCGCTCGAGCCTCTGCTAGTGTCTTGCTAATCATGTCCTTGTATATGTATCTAATCGTGAACAGTTCCATTATTATGTTCTCTCCACTAACCAACTTTACTCCTAAACTCGATTAATGAAATTAACAAACACATGTGGCAGTCCGGGGATTCGAACCTAGGATGCTCACACCGAAAATCAACAAACTTATGCATTGCACCACGAAGACAGTTAAATAATGTTGCACAAGCCTACGATTTATTAAGCAGTTTCGAATCCTGCATACCATTCTTAGCATGTACAATATCCCAACTGCACTATCGGAGGCTATGCATAGGTGACTGGAATAGTAATTAATGGGGCACTTAACCCTAGGGAAGACCTCTCGATAAACTACTACTGAATCTGAATGAATTATTATGTTCTCTCCACTAACCAACTTTACTCCTAAACTCGATTAATGAAATTAACAAACACGTGTGGCAGTCCGGGGATTCGAACCTAGGATGGTCACACCGAAAATCAACACACTTATGCATTGGACCACGAAGAATTCAGGGCAATCAACTGAAAAATATCACATCACACCACTCAGCATGAATGTATCCTCACATTTTTGAGCCAGAGAGATAACTTGTGCCATAGCTTTGTTTTCCATTGTTTCACTCTTTGCTACTTGAGACTGAGATGCATCCTTGGAAATGAGTGGCTTGCTAAAGCTATGACGTGAATTTCTGTGGACTGTGTCATCAAAATTCTTCATATTAGAAAACATCTCCTTGAAGAATGACTTGAGATTCACCATCCTTGTGTGCAGTGTCAAAATCCTGAACAAGTTGGTCAGATGCCACCATGCCTGACTGAAGACATCGTAATGTAGGCTTCGTTTCATCAAATGAGTCGCATTCAAATTCACTAATGCCTTTATAGATATCCTGTACCCCTTGTTCGTCATGTAATAGCCTCCCAGTGGAATTTTCTTTGTGACCTTTGGAAGATTCTTTGAGGTTTGCAAGTGCATGTAATGAACTCCTTACTCTGTTCACAGAATCAGCTGTTCTTATGTGGGTAAAGATAATGTTTTCATTCTTCAAGATGCTCTTTCACCCGGCTTTCATCTTTGATCCTTTATTCATCGTCATCTCTATCCATAGATCCAAAGGCAAACATGAGTAAGGTTTCCCTGTTATCGATTGGGCAAACAACCCTTCTCGCATATACTTCTCCTTCTCCTCAGGCAGACTGCTTATCTCGAGCCAGAACTCAACAAGCCACTTGCTGTACTTGTCATTATCGTATATCCGCAACCAAGGTATCATCATTCTGAGGGATGCTTTAAATTCATTCCAGTCTTGTGTCCTGAGAGCATGTATGTGCATTATCAGTATTTCAACCATGTCCATGAAGCTTAACCAGAATCTTGTCATGGGTCTGTCAGATTTCTCAACAAATTTGTATGCCCTTTTAATGGAGGTAGATAATTAACCCTGCATCCTTCTGGAGATTGGTTGAAATGGCTTGCAATTGTTCTTGTGAGCAGGTGGATTGCAGTTAGATAGCCAGAATCTTTCACTCCATCTTCTTTCATCCACTTAGGCTAATAGAGACATGAAGTTTGTCATTGGAGATATTCACAGCTCATCACCTTCAACCTGGCAATAGAAGGCATATGATTAGACAGAAAATTCGATCAAATCAGACAATTTAAAGAGTTAGTAAATTTGGCCTGTGGCTGTGTGATGACCTATCCCTATTTTCAGTCATATTGACCTAACAAAAGTTTAGAGGTAGATCAAACTATATATATTTGGAATCGGCATGGAAAGACGAGTATTTTGATGTCATCTAATAGGATTTGTCCATTTTTGAAATTTTACCCCCTGTGACCCCATTTTGACCTCATATTTCCAGTCATAGTGACTTAGAAATGGCTAGAGGTAGGTCAAACTATATATTTTTGGAATCTGTATGACAAGACAAGTGAATTGATATGCAATATTGTTAATATTGGTGTATTTTTTTTAAATTTTAACCCCTTTGACCCCATTTTGACCTCTATCGAAAATTGCTGACATTTTGAAAAGGGATACCCAAGCTAGATTTGTTTAGTAACCAACAGGCAACTTAAAACCACATTCAAACCTTTGTCCCCGCGAAAGTGTCACGGAACCTTAAGATTGTTCCTCTACTATATCTTCTAATCTATCAACTAATTCCAATTGGGGCAGAGAACATTTGTTTTTGCTCTCAATGCTTCCAAGACCCTGTTTCTCCATCTGTCTACACGTCACAATCTTATATACATCTACTCCTTACTCTTCAACAACACACACATAAACCCTTGGTCCTCTCTCTATATTCTTGGTGTCTTCTTTTCCGGAAAGGCCATATTACACTCTTGCAGTTTCCCAGAAGTTAAGTGAGTTCAACCATCTCCCATGAGTTCTTTACCCTTGCAAAGTTTCTTGCTCTGTACAGGGATACTAAAAGCCCATAAATTATATCCAATACTGTTCACATGTGTGGGAAGGTTTCACCCATACCGCATTTCTTGAAAGGGTAAAGTCAAAAGCATTTGGCTCACCAACTCGCCTCTTACTAAATCTGTACAATCTCTATCTACACACTGCAATAATGCATCTGTCTCTCTCTTCTACGGCTATTATAGTTACCAGCATTCTTCAGAGATTTCTCAGTTTATACATCCTCGCTTACATCGTGAAGGAATGTGGAAGGTGCTAAGGGTTTATGAAATTAGAGGAAATTTGTTAAGGGGAGCGTCCCCCATGATTTTCCAAATGATCGGATCATTTTGAAAATCATTGGGGACGCTCCCCGAGCAGTCAAGAGTTCTGGGTGGATGGGACTCGTTAGCCTTGGTCGGCAACCCATCTAAGGGAGACAACCTTATAAAAATCCGGGTGGATGTGACTCGTCAGCCTTGGTCGGCAACCTGTAGGGGAGTAAACCTGATACAAATCGGTACTGCTTACATAAGGGTGAAGCAGGTTAGTGGATGGACTAGCCGAACACCACCGTAGAAAAATAGTGCTGAAAAGATACATAGAGGGCCTCGGGGTCGGACGGGTCCTAAATTGAGTGGTCAATCCTGTAAGTCCTTCAGTAAACTGGCAGGGGTTGTCTCTCTTACAGGTGATAGGTCCACTTGGGGGCCTTCTGTGTATGGCCACCCTCATTAAGGGGAGTAAGGCGTCCGGCAATAGATAGAAAGATAGATAGTCAAGAGTTTTTATGAAGAGAGCAGAGTGTGTGTTAGAGTAGGAAATAATGAATTAGGTGAATGGTTTTAGGTAAATGTAGGTCTGCGACACTGTTGTGTAATGTCACCGTAATTGTTTAATGTTTATATGGATGGTGTGGTCACGGAGGTGAACATGAGAATTATGGGTAGAGGATTGGGTTTAATAGGAAAGAATGGTAGATACTGGGAGTTGAACCAGTTGCTGCTTGTTGATGACACAGCTCTGGTGGCGGATTCTGAGGAGAAACTGCAGCGAGTAGTCAAAGCGTTTGGTGTGGTATGTGGGAGGAGGAAGCTGAGGGAGAACTTAAATAAAAATAAAGTGATGATGTGTAATAGAGGTGCTCGTAGGGTAAATCTAGATGTGCGGCAGGATGGGGAAATACTGGAACAAGTGGAGTGTGTTAAATATCTAGTAGGAATGATAAGCAGGGATGCAGGTATGGACATGGAGGTAAAACATAGAGTATGTGAAGGAAGGAAAGCTTTCGGAGCAGTGGGAAGTATGTGGAAGGTGAGAAATCTCGGAATGAAATCTAAAAGTGCAATGTATCAAGGGATAGTTGTACCAACAGTGTTGTATGGGTCTGAAACATGGGCTCTGAAGGCAAAGGAGAGAATACACCTGGATGTGATGGAGATACACTGCTTGAGGAGTATGTGTGGAGTGACTCGTAGAGACAGATTGAGGAATGAAAAGATATGTAGGAGAGTGGGACAGCAGGAACCTTTGTCGGCCAGAGTGGACATAAGGGTGCTGCGCTGGCATGGACATGTTGAGCGAATGAAAGATGAAAACCTTACAAAGAGAATATGTGAGTCAGTTACAAGGGGAAATAGAGGGGCAGGAAGACGAACATTGAGATGGAGAAAATGTGTAGTACAATCGTTAAAAGACAGAGAAATTACTATAGATCGGGCAAGAGAAGTGGTAATAAAGAGGAATGGATGGAGAATGCTTGTAAATAGATGAGTGATAATGCGGTCATTTGGGAGAGGGGATTTGGCGCCAGTTGGACTAGATAATAGTCCGTCATGGACTTGGTCCGGGGAGCCAGTATATATGAAGGGTCATGACTGGATACGAGGTGGGCGGGCTTGTGGTGGTAAAGTTTCGCTGCATGTTTGCCTGCTGAGACCGAAACCTCTCCGTGAGGTCTGGGACCTGGGAATCTTGCTGGGGACCCCAAATTGGCCTGGGTCTTCTCTTGGCGACCTAGATGTGTGTGAATTTGTGTTTTGTTTTGTGTGTTTTTCTTTGTTGTGTTGTGTTTTCCCTGTTCAGGCTCGGTCTCGAGTCGGCCACCCCCAACTATGGGGTATGTGCTTGAGTATACAGATAGATAGATACATCCTTCCTTAGAGAGAGTAAGTGACACCAACCTTTCAACACATTTCCATCCCAATGCTGTCCACTACAAGAGTGAACCGATGTTCCAAATATGTCTTCCCCTCAACCTACGATTTAAACTGCTTCAAGCTCTGTGTGTCCAGAATTGTGTACTCTAATGTACCTTGAATTTGACTCTGTCACTCTAACTTTTTTTTTTTTTTTGGGGGGGGGGGCATTCATTATATGCAGATTTGCCTTTAGTCTCCTTTTTACACATATAACACAATATGGACAAGTAAACATTATAGTGACTAGGCCTATGTATGATTATTGTGTGAGAGAGCAACAGGATACCATTAAAAACACGAATAACACACAAAGCACCTCAAGGAATGAAACTGAAAAAAACAAACAAGAGAACTTACCAAATTCGATCCGCCCGAGCAACCGTTTTCCTTGGGAAAGTAACCGGCATTGGAGAACACCCACAACCCGTATCTAAGGGAGAGGTAAGGTTCTGTGTTAGCTATTAAATCAGGTATGATATAATGAGTTCTGAATTAGTTATTATGTCAGGTACGGTATGATGGCTTAGACTCTTGATATGTAGGGTTCTGTGTTAGCTATAAGATCAGGTGTGGTATAATAGCTGTGACTCGTGATAGGTAGGGTTCTGTAATACCTATAAGATAAATGTGGTAAAATAGCGCTGACACTTGATAGGTATGGTTCTGTGTTAGCTATAAGATCAGGTGTGAAAGTATAGCTTTTACTCTTGATAGGTAGGGGTCTATGCTAGCTATAAGATCAGGTGTGAAAGTATAGCTCTTACTCTTGACAGGTAGATTTCTGTGTTAGCTATAGATCAGGTGTGGTATAATAGTGCTGACACTTCATAAGTATGGTTCTGTGGTCGCTATAAAATCAGGTGTTGTATAATATTGCTGACACTTGATAAGTAGGGTTCTGTGTTAGCTATAAGATCAGGTGTGGTATAATAGCGCTGACTCTTGAAAAGTAAGGTCCTCTGTTAGCTATAATGGTTAAAGCGTTTAAGTTCTGTATGTGGTGTCCTGGGTTCGAATCCCCGGAGGATCATATGCATTGGGAGTTATTGGTGTTAAGAACGATTAGTTAATGAAGATCAGGTGTGGTGTTACAGTTCTGGCATCTGATAGGTAGAGTTTGGTTTAGCTATAAGATCAGGTGTAATAACTCTAATGTGTGATAGCTGATGGGTCGGGTTCTGTTTTAGAACCCAAAAGACACTAACAATACCTGTCAAACAAATGAATAGCATGAGTTTTAAGGTCCCATAGGTTCCTTATGCTGACAGAAGGTGAAGAGTTAGGTGTTGTTCCTCACCTAGCTAGCATTGACTTGACCAATCATAAATCACGAGTTTGTTACTGCACGCTTTACCGGTTACTATAGCCAGCCTTGATATATTTAGGACGCTTAGCTGTCAAACGAATAAGCAGTGATAGTTGTTGATGGGTTCCATAGCTTCGTTGTTTTGGCAGTACAATGTGATAGCTTAGGACCATGAAAATGTCTTATAGCTAACCTAGACTAGTCCTATCATATGCAAACCTAGATTAAAAACTACTACCCTGTCAAACGAGTGCAGTATTGTTTTCAAAATTGGTCATAGGTTCCCTACTTTGGCAGAAGTTGGTGGTAGAGTAAATTAGGATCCTGAGAGATGCCTTTGTGATAACCTAAAATTGTCCTATTATCAGTTGAACTAAATTGAAAACAACTTTTGAAACTAACCTGCCAAACGAGTGAGCAGTATTGTTTTTAAAAGTGCCCATAGGATCGTTGTTCTGGCATACATCCTTGGTGGCAGAGGGTCCCCCAGGGTGACTGTCTAGGCGATACCAGTAGCCGAAGTGCGTCCCTCCCGCCGCTGCATTGTGCTGAACTATGTTGGTCGGATGTACCACCTGCGGGATAATAGCCGATTTATACATTTATTCTTATTAACATTAGAAGATATTCTACAGTCTAGCAAGGACCTCTAGAAATTAAAGGGGTACAACCATTTAGATTAACTACTTACAGAAAGGAATGTTAACCTCTTCATTATAAAGATTCCTTTATTTTCAAGCAAACACATTAATTTTTTCCTCTCTGAACTAGTAAGAGGCAGTCGTTATATCCATGTTGAGCAGTGAAGGGATCTGAGTATCTAACATGGATTTTCTTTTTAATTCACCATTTGCATCCAACCCGGAAGAGATGGCCAACAGAAATTTATAATGCCACGATTTGGCAATTGTAGATGGCATACAGACATCGTCATTACAATAGTACTCCACCTCTCTTTCAATCACATAATCAGTTGCTTTATATTTAGAATAGCAATGTGGAAAGTATTTGGGCAATTAATATAGTTGCTCACTCACTGGGGGCTTACTGCACATCGACACATAGCTGCAATGATCCTCTGACTCCATTCCCTGGGGTCTCTCCGTGCGAGTTCCCAGGCCATTACTCGGTCTACCCAAAGTTGCTCCCAATATGAATGGATGCATTTTCTTAACCACAACTTACACGATCTTCCCCGAAGTCTCCACTCAGGATTGTCAGCCACCAAAGCCACCACATGAGCAGGGTCAACTTCAGGGAGGTAGGCCCATGTAGCTGACGGACTATGCACCCAATACTGTATGTCTCTAATCACAGTACCAAAGGAGTTGATGTATCGCTACAAATCACTGTTGAGTGTCCATGTCTCGCAACCACATAACAATATTGGTAGCACCAGTGTTTTGAAGATATAAGCACATCATATTATTTTTCTTACCTAGTATGAAGCAGAACATTACTAAGAGAGTGTGTACACGAGTGAGGTGGAAGGACAGAGAGGGAGAGCAGACCAAAAGTTAGGTGGAAGGATGTAGTTGAGAGGTTTATGAGTGAAAACGGTGTTGGAAGGGAGGAGGGGCATCGGCTGACAGGGGAAAGAGGTGCATGGGGTTGATCCATTCGTGGCCACCCCTTCGGGGATCATGGTATCTGGTGATAGATAGATAGATTACCCAGTATGAGGCTGGCGTTATGTCCACGTTGAGCAGCGAAGAGGACGACCTTGTGAACACGGCAAGGTTGTACTGGATTGTGTTGAAGCGCTCGATGCCGTCCTCAGTGAAGATAGCATGACCCATGTTGTTATACACCACGTTATGCTCCACGGTAAGGTAATCGGCCGCGTGGATGGTCACTGCTCGGTTGAAAGTACGGTGGATGGCACAGCCGCGGACATATGAACTGCTTACATTACCGACCAAGTGGAAATGGAGTGGGTAACGGCCCAACTGGAAAGCCTGCGAAGACAAATTAAAAGGAAGGATTAGTAAGACCTGCATTTCGGTCTCTTATTTTATAAGGCATTATTTCTGTCATTATTATAACGTGGTTATGTGCTCAATGTTGTAATAGTTAGAGCGTGTAATTTCTGTATGTAATATCCTGGGTTCGAATCCTGGGAGAATCACATGCGTTCATTAATTTCATTTGGAGTGTTATTGATGTTAAGAAAGGTGTTAGAAATAATTAATACATACAATTACAACTATAACTGCTAGTCATTCTTTAATTGTTTCGCACCAATGACTTTTGCATGAGAGATCATGCAACATCTAACTTATATTTAGTTTAACCAGACGACATCAGCTCCATACTAGAACTCTTATAGGTCTGGTCCGAAGGATTAGGGAACAATTGCGATATATCAATACCAATTACGCTTGAATTTGGCTCTTTCAATTGGGCGGCGGTGGGCACTTATTACAGGCAGCTTTGCCTTTTATCTCCGTACACATCGAAAAGGATAAGTGATTAACTTGAAAGGAAGGGTTTGGTAATCGTACTCCTTGTAGTTGATCGGACATGTCACTTATTTTCTATATATTTATATGCAGTATTACTATTATTACTAAAACTACTATTTTAATGTCTAACCAGTGCCGCCTGAGTGCCTTCCATGCAAGAGATCCTGCCCTACTACCTCTGCTACAGTACTATTTATGTCTGACCTGTCCCGCCTGATTGATCTCCTTATAAGAGATCCTGCCCTACTACTTATACATACTCCTACTACTAGTATGCAAGCCTATCATTAAATTTCGTAAGGTCAATACCAACACTGTGCGTTTGGGAGTAACCAACTTCGAATTAGTTATATCCTACAAATATGTTGGGCACATGCTACGCTATGATCTGCAGGACACTGATGATGTGGAAAGCCATTTGAAAATGTTCCATGCCCCATTTAATAGTGTTTTAAGAGAGTGTGAGTGTGTCGATAAAGACACACTTAAATATATATTTAACTAGTACTGTAAGCCTGATTATGGGATATGTCTATGGAATAATGCTGGTACAATGCGCTCAAGAAATGTTAAAACATTTGAGGTTGCCTATAATAACGTACTAAAACGTATGTTAGGCGTCCCTCCATACAGCAACAGCCATCAGGCGGCGGAGAGGTGCGGTCAGTTACTGTTCATACATCACCTTGGTTTAGTCCAAGCTCGCTTGTACAAGAGACTCTTTCATTCTAATTGTTCGATAATTATATTTAGTTTACCTATTCTTGAACACGGATTCGTATGTAAATTTACTCACAATCTTTATGATGTGAAATATAATATATAATTAACTGGTAATACAATACACATTATAAAATCCCGCACGACATGAGTACAAAGACGCGAGGAGATCAGAGTTCCGGTATTCATTGCAGGGTGATTGTTTGCACAGTGACCATACTGCATTGGAATACAAGATAATACATTTGGCAATGTCTTCGAATATAAATTCCAATTCTTGATGATTTTATAACTCCTGATGAAGTATCACTACAAATTAATAATATGAAACCCGACAAGGCGTGTGGTCCTGACGGAATATCTCCTGGAGTATTAAAGCTACTTCCAGTACATTGGATATTGACTATAACCACATTGTTTAATTTTGTTTTTGCTTCAGCTTGTTACCCAGCTCTTTGGACAAGGGCCAGGTTATTTAATATCTTTAAGCGTGGAAACAGGACGAAGGCGAGCAATTTTTTTTTTTTGTTTTTTTTTTTTTTTAAGAGACAATGAACGGAGGAAGGAAACACACAGATAAAAGAAAAAGGTTCATGTGCCTAAAGGCATCCTCCATTCATAAAATGTTTGTAACAACTGGATTTAAACATTTGTAGATTGTAAGTTTGTGGAAAGCAATTCGAGGGAAGTGAATTCCAAAGAGTAGTAGCTCTGGGGATAAATTAATTCTGATAAGCAGAAGTTCTGCATTGTGAAGGAGAAAGTGTAAATTCATGAGCGCTCTCAGCTGCCCTAGTTCTACGGGGAAAGATGTGGAGAGGCGGCACAATTGAAGCAAGTTCCTTGGAACAATTGCTGTGAAAATATCTGTAGAATAATGCAAGGGATGCAACGTTTCTTCGTATGGATAATGTAGGAAGGTCCTGTGCGATTGCAGGGTTATTGATTAATCTAATAGCTTTATTTTGAATTTTGTCCAAATGCCTCAATGCAACCACTCCACTTCCACCCCACAGAGGTGAACAGTAATCCATCTGAGAACGCACATGACTTTTATATATTACGGCCAACTGCTGGTCAGTGAAGAATTCTCGAACTCTGTACAGGAGTCCCAGTTTTTTAGAGGCATTCTTAGCAATGCTTCTAACATAATATACCGTGGAATATCAGTCATAAATTACATTACAAAATTGTATGACATGGTGTTATGTGCGAGACTTGAGAGGTGGTTCGTGCCACATCAAGAACAGGCAGGAGCACAGAAAGGTCGTGGCTGTATAACACATATATTAACTTTGCGTATTTTTTAACAGACATGGCAAAAAAGAAGAAGTTAACTTTACTCGTGACTTTTGTTGATTTTTCTAAGGCATATGATTTAGTACCAAGACGGATCTTATTTACAATATTGAATAGGCTGGGTTGTGGCGCTGTGATGCTGGCTGCGTTAATATCAATCTACCGTGTGGCAGATAGTGTGCTGGGTTCGGTGATCATATCAGCCACGATAGGGTCCGGCAGGGATCACCCACCTAATGCTTACTGTTTATTTTATATGTAAATGATCTCATCAAATTAATAAAGGTAAACTGTAGACATGATGGATTTTTAAACTGGTTACATATGCTCGTGTTGATGGACGACACAGTGTTTGTATCTACCACCAGAGAGAATATGCTAAATAAATTGACCTTGCTAAAAACAATTCTGTGATATCTACGGTACTAAAATTAATGTATCAAAGACAGAATTCTTTGTAATTAATGGTACAGCTTCGGATAATGAAACAATGTATGTAGATGGTCTGGTGGTGGAGCCGTGTAAACAGTACGTCTACCTGGGTTCACCATTCACGTCTGATGGTTCTGTGTCTTCTTCGTTCAAGGCTCACGCTGATGGCTCACCTTAATAAATGTATATAATTTTTAACAAAAAATAACGATGTACCATTGTCTGTGAAAAGACGAATTTTTTATGCAGCACTAATGTTTTCAATCTTGTATGGGTGTGAGTCATTGCTGAACGCAGACCTCAAGCCAATAATAAAAATGTATAACTGGGCATTAAAACAATTACTTGGTGTTAGGAAGACTACTTGTAACGATATGTGCTACCTTGAGTCTGGCTACCCCCCACTCAGAGACTTGGTGAGGAGTAAACAACGTAAGTTTTTTACTAAAATGTGGCGAGAGAGAGAGCACACATGAATGACGACCCTTTAATATTTGCTATCAATTCTGTGACCAATACTAGATATAACACACGAACACATATAATAGGCTTACTTGACAATGAAGTAGACGATAAATCCATGGCCATGACAACACTTGAGCAAAATATTTCGCAGTCGGAGTCATCAAGGAGGACTACACATAGATAAATAAATAACGACCTATCAGTTCACAAAATATATCTAGTCAAACATAACATCTATGAAAATCATAGGACAGCTTTTACTCGATTTCGTCTATCAGGTCACTCCCTGGCGGTGGAGGTCGGTAGGTGGAACAGGAGGGGGAGTGGCCGCCTACCACTAGAGGAGAGGTTATGTGAGTGTGGAGAGGTACAGACGGAGCTACACGTTATACAGCATTGTCCATTGTCACATCACATTCGTACCACACATAACTTCTCAACTATAAATTATCTATGCTCGGGCAGGTTTATTGATTCAGATGTATGCTACATAATCCACACAGTACTGGCTCTATATTCTTAGATATACACATGAGTGGGAGTGTAAATATGTTCACTTTATTTGTCTTTTGCTCTTACTTGGTGATATATATTGTGTGTTCATTTTGAAGGATGAATATTATTTTTGTTTCTCTTTATGAATTCTATTTGCAGTAGGTGTTTCCTTTTCTGTGAAATATCTGGATTTAGGCTTTTTCGGTATTTAATTGATAAATGTGCCTTTAATTTACGTATTATGTTGGACCACATTCCTTTGTAAATATGATATTTTTGTATTTTATATTTTGCTGTGGTCAATAAACTATCTATCTATCTTTTTATATATTTTCACACAATGGATTTGGTTGATTTAGTTCCAACAACTGATTCATTTTAATGTGGAGTATGTGTAGATTTCCGTGTGCATTCTGCATACTTAACGATCCCGAATACATTTATATAATTATTGCATTACAAATATTGTAATATGTAATATATATTTGTATTTACTGTATATATTATGAAATGAAGATGATTGATTGATATCTATTACTATCTAGTTACGAGACACCAGAGCGCCAAATCTAGTCTCTGGAATGGTTTATCTTGCCCTGCAGGGTTACCTTGGGGCATTTGGGGATGGTGCTATGCATGTATGGAACTGACCTGTCCTGCCTGAGTGACTTCCGTGTAAGTGATCCTCCCCTACTACTTCTACTGCTACTATTACTATTTAAATCTGACCTTTCCTGTCTGAGTGACCTCCATACAAGTGATCCTGCCCTACTACTACTACTACGTACTACAACTGCTGCTACTACTACTACTACTACTACTACTACTACTACAACAATTACTCTTTAAATCTGACCTTTCCTGCCTGAGTGACCTCCATACAAGTGATCCTGCCCTACTACTACTACTACTACTACGTACTACAACTGCTGCTACTACTACTACTACTACTACTACTACTACTACTACTACAACAATTACTCTTTAAATCTGACCTTTCCTGCCTGAGTGACCTCCATACAAGTGATCCTGCCCTACTACTACTACTACGTACTACAACTGCTGCTACTACTACTACTACTACTACTACTACTACAACAACAATTACTCTTTAACTCTGACCTTTCCTGCCTGGGTGACCTCCGTATAAGTGACCCTGTCGTACTAATACTACTATTACTACTACAGGAATAAAATAGTTATCTCTGACCTGTCCTGCCTGAGTGACTTCCGTGTAAGAGATTCGGCCCTGCACCAGATCCTTATCCTTTTCCTTGCCAAATATCATGACTTGGGCTCCAAACAAATCACTGTCCTCCTCTTTCCCGTATCTCCCACTGAAGCAAGTCTGGGTTTCGTGCTGACCTATGGAAGAAAGAAAGAATCATAGTTTAGAAGAAAATTATAATACTGGTAATAATGACAACAACAATAACAGTAATTATATTGTAATACTTGCAAAATAAACAAACCAAAACCGGGACGACACAATATAAAGACACAATAACTCATCAGAATCACTATGTGGAAATAAAGATTTAGCAAAATATAATTTCGAGACAAAAGAACACAAAACCACCACATAGAATGCACATCACTATATGAGTAAGTGAATTTGGGCCACAATCAAATTAGTCGCGCATATATTTATTAACATACTCTAGTAATACTTAAAGAATTGGTCAATATTTGATTAATTATCTAAAGACATACAAGGATCATAACATAAATAATAAATGCCACTTCCAGACACAAGAAGACAATATAAGCCATATTGGAAATAGACATATAATGATACAACTCTTTTGCATTGGTTTATAATGTATGTTCTTGCTTTAAATTAGTTAATTGTTAAATACGTCAACTTGACCTAATAACCTAATAATGACCAAATAATATAACCGAACTTACCTTACTGATACTCCTCGTAACTCCATTAATTCATCTTGCTCTAATACACTCTTCTCTTCATTCTCTCACTCTCTATACACTGCTCATGGTTGAACCACCTCAAGGTGTTCCTTTTCACACTATCCAGCACATCCACACAACATCGTTGTGATACTTACTCATTTGTCTATCTATCTACCCATGTGACTCCACACACACTTCAAAGGTAACTCCCTCTTATGTCTCTCCAATCTCATATTATATAAACATATATATATATATATTACATAAACCAAAACTTACATTTTTACCCTCTGTTCATAGTTTAACCCCTGTCAAACGGGGATATTTGTAACTTCTACTACCTGGCAGGCGGGCATATTTACCCTAATCGAGCTTCATTCCATGCTCTTTTTCATGCATAAACAAGAGCCAGAGTGTAATACAATTATATATCCGTGAAAGGGCGATAATAGAGCTTTCGAATGATGCCTGAATCATCTCTGTACGACCACGGGTTCGCTTGCAACGATATTGCAACACAAGGGCAAAAAACCTAAAATACGGTAATTTCCTCAGAATATCCTTGGCCTCGAGAGGCCGGAGATGTGGAGGGGTGTGGTGAGGCTCCCAGTTGCCTCACTCGGCCAATGCCGAGCGGTCAGAGCCCGCCTGCCGTCCTCCCAATGCGTGGACTCTCTCTCAGAGCCGATAATGTGGTCAAAATCCAGCCCGAATATTGTCGGGACCCGCTGGTTAGGCCATGGTTCTCTCACTCGACAATTTTCGGGACCCGCGGCTTGAGTGTTAAAGTAGACAATTGTATTCAGCTAAAGAAGGTTCAGTGAGTCTGTTTGAGAATCAATTAATTAAAAGCTTGCCTTACTCCGTTGCTTCTTAAAGGTATTACCTAATCATAGTAAGCTCATCTATCTTTTAAATTATACAAGTGACAGCTAGCATACTGCTTATTGTTATGTCACCCAGATCCCACACAGGTCAACCAGGAGATAATCTCAACCAGTAGACCTAATCCAATGGTTGAAATGGCCTACTGGCGAACCCTTTCTTTACCGGTGCCGTCCATTTAACTATATTCTGGCTACCATTAGACAATTGTATTCAGCTTAAAAAAATCCTCCAATAAATAACAGGCTTTACATTATCTCGCTTAATCGCATTTACTAACACAGATCCTTTTTAAACTGCACATAATCTTCTAATTATATCTAGAATAAAATTAAAAGACGTCGCCGGTACAAGAGGGGTTAGGATAATGGTCCATTTACTATGTCAGCCAGTCATTCTAAAACTTATTTATTACCCGGCTTGAACTCCTCTTCACAAGCCTCAATAGGTTCAGTAAAGTCAGCGTTAATGGCGCCCCGGATTTTCACGTTACGGGTCAGGAGGCCAATTTCGGCTCTGGTCTCAATGGTCCGGCCCCCCAATGTCTGCTCGATGGAGATGTGCTCGAACTCTAGGGCCTCGGTTAGGGTCAAGGTTCGCCCATCTCCGGACACCGAGGCGATCGTTCTCTCCTCGTTCTGGTTTTGGCCGAATCTGGGGACATTCAGTAGTTTGGCATTAAAAGAGAACATTGAAGAATATAAGGCACATTAAAATAGAAAACTAAATTGGAGATGTAAAATGTTTTCATTCTGTTTCTGTGCGTTTTTTTTTTGTTTTTTATGTTTACAAAATAGAGGGTTAAATTGTCAATAGTTGAAAATTCTGTAGATTAAATTATGATTTGTTTTATACATCATTTTGTCAAGTTATTTTTAGTGACGTACATAAGGGAGGGATTATAGGTCTAAATATGGGATTAAGAATGTAACTTAATATTGAAAGACAAATAATTGAGATTAAATACGCACCTAAGGCTAAACTTGGGACATTAAATCCAAAATCTAGGATTGCAAAAGTCTCCATTATATTTATCTGTAATGAATTAATATATTTAGTTAGTGTGCCCGGTTTCGAGTTGTATGGTCTAATTTAATTATTAAGAGTCTTCCTACTGCTAATAATCCTGTCGGCCAAATTGGGGGACTAGAAATGTATTCCTTCTGTAATATTTTTCTTATTGGCAAAGGATTAGACTAAAAAAAAAAAATGTTTTCATTTTGGGGGGATCAATATGGAGAATGAAATAAAGCCTCTCTATGTCATATTCTGAGTCGACAGTGTGGGCATGTCTCTAGTGTGAGTATGAACTTTGACAATTGGGTGACTTCATCATCGCTGGGAGTGGTGCATAGGGTAGCTCTGCTGCAAGTCTGAAGTAGGTGGAAGAAGCTTAGATCTGTTAAAGTGTATTCAAGCTAACCTGGCAGAAATTAGTAACACTGCCTCTATACTTCCAATGCTGCCTTCCTGAACTTCTCGTGTGACTCCGCCTTAACCCCTTCTGTACCGGTGATGTACTTTTCATTGTATTCTGGTAACCATTAGACAATTTCGATCAGGTTAAATGTAGCTGAAATCAAATGAAAAAGATGTCGCCGGTACATAAGGGGTTAATTAACTATTGGCTATACCAATGCAAAGAAAGGTAGTGATACCAATTTCTGCCAGGTTAACTTGAATACACTTTAGCATTATTGACAATGATTGATCTCTCCCTCCACTCTAAGGGGAAGCTGTATGGTGCATGTGCGAAAAGTGTGCTGCTTTATGGTAGTGATACGTGGGTAACAAAGAGGATGATACATTAAGACTTGTACGTACTGAAATGGGTAAGGTGAGATGGATGAGTAATTTCGAAGTGAGAGGCACCCACAATTAAGGAGGTAGGGTATATCTATTAGTGTATTAATTTATGAACTGTTTAATTTTCCTCCCTAGACCTCCATCAAGCTTTAAAAAATACTCGCAAGGTAAATTTGTACATTTCTAGGTAGAAAACTATTTTGGCCAAAGGCCGATTCCTCCTAACATACATGCTCGCCATTGATCACCAAGGAGAAAATGACACATAAATGGTAATAAAGGTCTTAATATTGACAAAGAATTGGGCGAAAGGTCTTTAAATCGACAAACTAATGGGGCGAACTTCTTAAAATCTCAATACTAATGGGGCAAAACATGATGGCGAAGGGGGTCTAGAAAAACGACATACCTCCCCTTAACTCATAAGCTGCGCAGCTATGGTATTTGGAAGTGCCCGCCATGCGAAAGTATTTGATACATTCATTACAAAAATTGTCAATTTACCATATATATAATTAATACTTATTCATATGCGCCTATTTTGTTTTTAGTATGAACATATGAAAATTGGAAAGCAATAAAACAAGTGGTAACAGCAATTGGCTGGTGAAAATCTTATATGCCTATTTTAGCCCCACGGTCGTAATCTGACCTTGACCGGCGAGAGAAAAACACTCCTCCTCTCTTATGTCTAGCATGGTACGGAGACTCAAGTGGAGCTCTCAGACTGGTTTAGAGGGTGGGAGATACACTCCTCCATCCTCCCTCTCTCTCACAACCGTCCTTGCACGAAAATACTCAATAAATATTGGAAATAACAGGGAAAATACCGGATAATTGAGGGGGGGGGGGTAAGAGGGGAAGGATGGGGAGGGGACACATGTGTAGGAGTGGTAGCAATTAATGGAGGGAAATTATCTCACCTAATCACAAATAGTTTTATTTTGAGTGACACTGGGGTGTTTTAAAAACAAAATTAGGCCTTGGATCTTAAGAGTCTGGCCGCATTCGCTCAGTTGAACCTCTTAATAGTCTGGCCATAGTGCCTGGGTTAAGAGCAGAGTTGAGAGAGTGGCTAGATATAGAGTGCATCAATGAGGTTGTTGTTGTTGTTGTTGTAGTTCCCTAAGCTGCCTGGCCGAACAGCCCCAAGTCCTTAAGGAAGGCCACGGCCACGGTCAGGCTTTTCCACAGAGCTCTCAAAGAGTGTAAATTGTGTTGTTGGCGTAACTGGTTGTGTGAAATGCAGTCTTCTATGATGTGTTTAATGGTATGGGGTGCCGTGTTACAACCCGGGCAGGTGTCGACGACGGAGTCATCCAGTCTCTTCTGATAGCTCAGAAGAGCTAATGAGGTGATGCATACTGGTAGACTTTGTTTGTTTGACCATTTGGAAGGATGGATTAGTATAACTGGGAGAAGCGCATTAGAAGTATGGTAGTGGCCATTAGAACGACGGTCAGTAGACTGTGGAAGACTTGGGATGAGGTCACGAGAGGGAATCTCTGGGTTAAAATACATGACAGCAATGTGGCAGGGGACCGTGGGGCATGAAGAGCTTTTATCGGGTAACACTTAACCATCATGGTAATTTAAAAAAAAACCAAAAAAACACAAAAAACAATGGTAAAAAAAATTGGAGATTTAAAGAAAACCTTTGAGAATATAGATCAAAATCAATATATATTTCATTCTAACTACTTATCTACTTAACTCTGGCTTTACCTATTTCTTCCGTCTTATTTCTATATTTTTCCTTAGAGAGGTGAAGGTAGTGGGTCCATTAATGGTTTGCCCCACGGTTCCCTAGTATCTTACTTTCAGAGCCGACTGGCACAAGTCAGTTTTTTTCTCTGTGTCATAGGGATGTAGCGAACCCACTGCCCGCCACTTCAGTGGTGCAGTCAGCATCTGTAGCAGTTGTGGTGATTGCTTGTTACTTCCTTATTGTAGCACGGTTAAGGCTGGTGTGGTGCCGATTTGCCAGGTGAAGTGCTTCAGGGGGACTTTGTTGAGTCTTGCTGCGGCACTGTTAGCGCTATACCAACAACGGCCACTGTGATGACATGGTGGGTCTTAGCTTAAATAGGAGTTTAGAGGCTATCAACCCATGAGGATTGTTAAGCCCACCTTAAAGTCAGGAAGAATAGGACCGGAGTCCCCGAGACCCCCAAGTTTATACCCCCAGGTATACTGGGAATATAAACCTAGAGGTTGTCCTGCTCGGGAACCCCAGACGTCTTCCTTAATCGCGACCAGGACTAAAGCCCCCTTTCGAGAACTCCAGTCCCTTCGATGATGGTGCTGTGTTGTGGCAAGTATTTATTGTACTGTAGAGTACAGACCCATACAGAGTATGGGTCTGTGGGTTCAAGGATTGTGTGGGTAGGAATACAAACGTGAGTGATTGTATGCATGTATGCCCCCGACAGAGGATAATACTTGAAAGAAAGAAAGAAAGAGGAGTTCTGGATGAATGTGGAGGCGTGCCTGGAGAAGTTTGACAACAATGAAAGAATATTTCTGATTGGGGATATGAATGGTAAGGTGGGTGATAGGAAAGTTGAGGGAGTGGTGGGAGGGTGGGGGCTACCATCAGAGGTGAATGGGAATGGTAGTGCACTTGTGGACATATGTGTGGGGAGGAGGCTGTGGATAGCCAACACCTTCTTCCGACACAGAATGATCCACAGGTACACGTGGAAACGGATGTTGACGATGAAGGATAAGACAGTGGTGTAACGAAAGTCATTGGTTGATTATGTATGTGTGGATGAATGAATGAAGAAATCTGTGATGGATGCTAGGGTGTATAGGGGTATTGGAGGGGGTCTGTCTGATCATTATGTAGTGGTAGCTAAGGTTAGGATACAAAAGAAGTGGGTGAGGAGAGCTGGAGGGAGGCGAGAGGAGGGTGGAATGGTGAGGAGGGTGGAGAGGTTGCAGGAGGAGGAAGTCAGGGAGGAGTACAGGAGAGCAGTGGAAATACGACTAGGTGGGTTCGACCTGGAAGTGGAGGAGGAAGTGGAGGAGATGAGCAAGGTGTTTAAGGATGAGATCTGTGCAGCATGTGAGGAGGTGTGTGGAGTGAGGAGAAGAGGGAGGGGAGTGAAAGGTACAGCATGGTGGACAGAAGAGGTAAGAATAGCTGTGGAAGAAAAGAAGAAAACATATAGAAAGTGATTGGGTAGTAGAGGGAATGAAGATTTCGAGAGACAGAAACGAGCTAGGTACGTGGAGAGTAAGAGGGTGGTGAACAGAGTAGTGAAGGAAAGTAAGACAAGAGTAGATGAGGAATTTGGAAGGAATCTGAGTGTAAAATGGAGGGAGAGTAAGAATCTGATCTGGAAAGAAGTCAAGAAAGTTAGGGAAGGTAGCAAGGGAAACAGTAAGGGTCTGAAAGATAAGAATGGGAGAATGCTAGCCGAGAGGCAAGAGAGAGTCGAAAGATGGAGGGAGTACTTCAATGAGTTGCTAAATGTAAGGAATGAAGAGCCAGCAAACATAGCTGGATATGGTATGGGAGGGAGAAGAAGAGAAGTAGTGGAGGAGGAGGTGGGGATTAGGAGGTCAGAAGTGTGGGAAGCCATGAAAAGAGTGAAGTTGGTAAAAGCTCCAGGAGCAGATGGAGTGTGTGGGGAAATGTTAAGGTATGATGGTGAGATAGTGATAGAATGGGTATGGAAAATGTGCAAACTAGCATGGGAGAAGGGAAGTGCACCCAATGACTGGAAGACTGGCATAATAGTCCCCCTATGTAAGGGCAAAGGGGAAAGAGGAGTGTGTGGTAACCACCGAGGAATATGTCTTCTAAGCGTAGTAGGGAAGGTATACAGTAGGGTGGTGATTGAGAGAGTGAGAGTGAGAACGGAGAAATGGATAGGCGACGAGCAGGGAGGTTTTAGGAAGGGAACAGGATGTGTAGATCAGATTTTTATCACTGAATTGTGTTGTGGGAAATATCTGGAGAAGAAACAAAAGGTGTTTGTTGCCTTTATGGACTTGGAGAAGGCCTATGACAGAGTGGATAGAGAAGGTTTGTGGAAAGTACTTAGAATATACGGAGTAGAGGGCAAGTTGCTGAAAGCAGTGAAGAGCATGTATGAGGGTGCAAAGGCGGCAGTACGTGTGGAGAGTGAGCAGAGCGAGTTCTTTGACCTGAATGTTGGTTTGAAACAGGGGTATGTGATGTCCCCGTGGTTGTTTACTGTATATATGGATGGAGTCATGAAAGAAATACTATCAAGAGCAGTGGATGTTGGTGTATCGCTGAAAAAGGAGGGAATGGAGTGGAAACTACCTATAGTGCTGTTTGCGGATGATACAGTTCTGATGAGTGATAATGAATGGGAGTTGCAGGGTCTGGTAAATGAGTTTGGAACAGTGTGCAAAAAACGGAATTTGAAGGTAAATGCGGGGAAGAGCAAGGTTATGGTCTTCGAAAGGGGTGAAGTCACAGAGTGTGAGGTGAAGCTGAACGGTTAGGCTATGGAGATCGTCAACTCTTTTAAGTATCTGGGCAGTGTGTTGAGTAAAGACGGGGCTATGGATGAAGAAGTGCAGGAGAGGGTACAACAGGGGAAGAGGGTTGTAGGAATGCTAAAAGCAGTAACAGAAATAGGGTGGTCAGTATGGAAGTGAAGAAGTCCTTGCATGATAGTGTGGTAATCCCGACACTGACTTACGGAAGCGAAGCATGGACGTTGGTTGAGAGAGTCAGACCAAGAGTGAGAGCAGTGGAAATGAATTACTTAAGGAGTGCATGCAGAGTTACATGGAGGGATAGACAGACTAATGAGGAAGTAAGAAGGAGGTGTGGTGTGGAGATAGATGTGCTGGAAAGTGTGAAAAGGAACAACTTGAGATGGTTCGGCCATATGGAACGTATGAAAAGCGAGAGAATGACTAAGAGGGTGTACGAGAGCGAGGTGGAGGGACAGAGAGGGAGAGGTAGACCGAATGAGAGGTGGAAGGATGGAGTGAGGAAGTACATGAACGAAGGCGGTGCTGGTTGGGGGGAGGGGCGTCGACTGACTGGGGACAGAGGTGCATGGGGGCCGTTCGTTCGTGGCCACCCCTTCGGGGATCACGGCGTCAGGCAATAGATAGATAGATAGACAGTAAAGAGACTAAAACCAATCTCTCTGCGGATGAGGCAGTTTTAAAACTTGTATGTAAGTCTCACTTTATTTGCATACCGTATTGTTACAAATGCAGGTATGGGGCAAAGCAGTAACCAAAAAATATATGAACAACGTTAGTAAGAATGCTTTCCACCAAGCAACTTAAGTACAATCCAACAGACTCTACTTGGAAAAGAGTAGTCTGCTGCCAAGATGTTTTCTAGAGGAAATGAGATACCAACCCCTTGAATTAAACGATAGGGGGTAAAACAAAAACTTCTGTTCTACGCATTAGAGGGTACAAACCTCCTTAACCCTGATATTCAAAATAACCTGAACCCGAAGCAGAAATCTCCAAGTAAAAGATACAATGACAGGTCCTAAAGTTGACCTAAACCAAAGGCAGGGCTCCTCACAAAAACTATGCTAGTCTCCCATGCCTTGAGCTGACCTGCACCAGCGGTACACACTCAAACCTTCCGAGGCACCCTGTGGAGAGAGAGTTTACCACCCTTGTAACTGAGCACCACCCCACTCTCTCTTCACTTTGTACCCTCCTAGGCTAAAGCTCTATATCTCCTCCGTTCACCCGGTAGAGGGACAAAGACAGTGCACCAGCCTGGGACAGAAGAGGTTCGTCCTGCAAGAGACAGACGATCATGACGATGTCCATACCCAAAGCAGATGGAAAGAAAAGGTTAGATTGCAGTATAAAGTGAATATGTGAGCCGAGGTGAAATAGGTGATACTACCACCGTCACTTGCTCAATTGCCTCACCAAATGAAAATAACATATCTCAGCCAAACGAATCCTGGCCAATGATAATGCAGGAGTATCATATGACGTCATGACATTTTCCACAGGTAAAAACAAACAGAGAGCGCGCATTTACAAAGTGAATACTAAACTCCAGGGCCGAGAAATAAGGTATCATTTATATATTTCCTCCCCTTCTTAACCCTTAAATGGCGGCGCACAACGTATGTCGAGTGAAATCAATTTGGACTATGTGGCGGTGCACGACAGCTGTCGAGTGCCATTTTCAGCACGTAATATTGCTGAGAGAGAGAGCTGAGTGGTGGGACGAGCGTAGTAACCTTATGACCGCTCCCCACGACCACCGTGGACGTACTGAACTGTATTGCACCCTTCTTCCCCCTTTCTCACTCGCTACACAGGGAATTATGTACGGAAATTACCTTATTTTTGGGTTTTTGCACTAGTGTTGCACGATCGTTTCAAGAGAACCAGTGGTCGTACAAGGATGGTTCGGGTGTCATTGGAAAGCTCTGTTTACGCCCTTTCAGGAATAGATACTTGTTTTACGCTCTGGGTCTTGTTTATGCATGAAAATGAGCACGGAAACAACCCTATTTAGGGTAAAAAAAAAAACGCTGTGCGGTACGGTGTAAAATACCCTACCACCCGCCAATTAGGTGTTAAACACTGTGTTATGTTTAATCTTATGGACGACCATATAGATCAACATTCATGCTAAAATATCAAAGACATAGCAGTTACAGGGCCAAGCCCAACAGTGCCTTACTGAGCTGAAACAAATGGAGAGGTTGCCTATCAGAAAATACTGTCTCTCTCTCTACAGTATATATATATATATATATATATATATATATATATATATATATATATATATACAGTATATACTAGTATTTAATAGGGCCCCTCCATCATTGACGACTTCGCCTATTAATAATAATAGTCTCCATTCAACATCCTGCGCCAGCATTTTGAATAGCCCGCGCGGAAGTATCATGGAGTACTCGTCATAAGTGCACGCTTAATTCCCTCATGGCATCGTCATTTTGATCGGGTACCCTACAGAAAAAAACTCTGTAAAAAAGAAAAAAAGAAAAAATATCTTAATATCTGTTATCATATGACTTGCCATATACGTGGATTTCTCATGCCTTGCTTTCCCGACACCAGGCCCCCTAGCGACCATCTTCGTCCTTCCTACTTCCGCGGCCTTACCATCAACAGGGCTCGCGCCGTGTCCGCTTCATTCGACGTTCGCAAAGCTTCTAGTGAGTCCTTACTCATTTGTATACATCTGTGTTGTAGTAACAGGGTTTAGATTATCTAGCACGGCTGCCAGATTGGTATGTCCGCAGGAAGTGTGTGTTAAATTAGGGTACCATTGTCACAGGCGTCTACGAGTCCCGGATCGTCGTACCGCGTGTGTTATTGTTGTGATACGCCTTTAGCTGTTGTGTTTACTTAGGTAGAAGGCGACCACTCTACGAGGCATGATACAGACTGTCAATAATGAGGAAAGTACATGCCATTTTCTTCAGATATCAGCAAAAGCTCTGGTTTAAGGGTATCTGCACGTGGTGCTCCACCTTCCAGGGTTCGTATTTTGCTTGGGCCCCTTGGGTGGGCCTCCCTCTTCGATGTGCTGCTGCCGGGTGCCTGAGAGTCGCGTGCCGGGATGTTCTTCGTACCTCGTTGTCAGCCTAGTTAGGGGTCTCCGGCGTAGGCTTCAGGTAATTTAGGTGTCTAAATTTTCTGTCATTATATTATGCCTATGTATGCCCTATTATACGTTCATGCATGCGGGCATGTTCCTTTGGGGTAAGGGAGACGTCCCTATATGTCATTATTTATACTGTGGATGTGTGTGAGTTTGTGTTTTTTATCTGTGTTTATTTTTTGTTTTATGTTGTTTTTGTGTTTTCCCTGTTCTTGCTCTGTCTTGAGTCGGCTACCCCCAAAATGGAGATTGGGCCTGAGCATATAGATAGATAGATAGATAGATAGATGTGTGGGACTTTGGTTAATGGGGCTGTGCCACCCCAATTTCCCGGCAGTTTTTGTCTGTTCCGGCAGCCACGTGCGGTGTGTTACGGCTGGATCGGCAATACATATTCGGGATTCTTGATCGTAGGACAGAAATGGCTTAAGTGACAACGACACGCTCGATTCCAGTCCCAAATACTATATGCTCCAGACAACAAAAGCACCAACGCCCTACAGAGTTATCGTCTACGGTAACGAGGTACCTTAACTCGGCGAAAGTGTACAACAGGGGTAGGCTATGAGGCTAAACTCCCTCAGACATTTATAGGTTACGTTATTACTAAAGAAATGCAATACTCAAGAAACTACGTTAATATTAAGCCTCTAATAATGTAGAATAGAAGCAGGCTAAAGGTATGACAGTGAAATGCTAAATGACAAATGTACACGCCTACTTGAAAGCGCGTGCACTACACTAACTGTCCCCTACTAACATGCACTAGCATGTAGCATACAAGATGTTCATGATCCAGTAGATACCTAATAATACACATGGGAGGAACATAAATAGTAGTCACTTATTATAATAATGAATCTATACTTGGAATAACTAAAAGGTTGCAGGCAACAGTACTGCGCCGGTAGCCTACTACCGCATAGGCTACTTCGCTTCTCTCACTCTGTCTCCCCTCCGAGTCCGTATGCGCCCTACGCAACAGAACTCCGGACACAGCAGCAAAACGACAGTGCAGTTAATTGATACATGAAAGTATTAATAGTGTTGTCTTGTGTGTGAGTAATGTGTATTGTAAAGTGTTATAGATATATACTTAAAGAGAGCTGCAATGCATAGTAAAATAAAGATATATCCCACTCATCATCCCCATGTGTTCTAGCTAGCAGGCCAAGTCACAGGAACAACGAGTCCCAGCACCGAAAGCGAGAACCCAGGAGAAGACTGTAGAGAACACAAGGACAGATAAATTACGTTACTCTACTATACCGGCACTACGAGCGAGCTGTAGTCTCGGGTGCTACACTCGCTCCTGGCTCGGTATGCAAATCAAGGCTAAGTCCTCGTCCCTCTACAGACAACTCCTGGGCATGGTCGGGCTCTTACACATGGCACCAGTCTAGTCACAAATGGGATGATGAGCAGGGCATATAACTCGTGAACATGTAGAACGTTCACCAACTATCCTCATCAAGAAGATCGCTGTTCACATTAACCCCTTAAATCTAATACATGTAAATATATGCTTGTCCTAAGAGTAATACGAGAGGTGAGTGCTGAAACTCCTTTAGGACCTCAAGGGAAGGTTATGCATTTAAATAGAGAGAAGAATGAAATGAGAGTAATGTCGTCAGAGAGAAAGAGTGCAACCGTGAGAAGTGGGGAGAGAGAGCAAGGGATGTTAGAATCTCAAAGGTTCTAGGCAACCTGATCATAGAACACGCAGCCAACCTCCAGGCAGTGTGCTGTACGACAACATGGGCCCAGCCCAGGCAGGCAACAATGGACTACCAACCCTATCGCGCCTAGCTATAAGCGCGAGGCTGCCAACCAGTCCATACGTCTGGCAACCACCCGGCCGGCAACGCGGCGCGTTGCTACCCTCTTGCTCTGAAGCCTAACTCACTCTCTCTCTCTGAACTCCCATGGTCTTATCTATCAACTTCTCTATTGATACTACATATTAAATGGAAGGTCTCGACATGGCTTAAAACAAAACCCACCACTGGTTAGCACATGACGAGACCTTTGCAGAGATACAAAGAACATAGTTATAAGTTGTCACACTCAATATACATAGCGGCTGACGGTAGCCAGATCACGGGCGGTACATTCGAGTACCAAGGAGTACAATCAGGTTGCCTTGTACAGCACTGGGGTGCGTCACAGGTGGGTCCAAGTTATCCGTCTCTAACAGGTAGGAACGTTCAAAAGATCCCGGGGTGGTTTAGCTGAACCACACCCTCCCGGCGGAATTGCATTCCTAGAAGGGCTACAAACTCGGCCCGCCGAGTTAACTCACCCTGACTGACCCTGTGACACGTTAAGACTTTAACGCCTTCGGCGCCACGAGTCGAGTGTACATAAAGTGATAAGATTAGTTTTGCAAACTTGTTCAGTAATGATCAGACACTAAAAGGTCAAGGGACCTGTGGCTCTTGTCACAGGTAAGTTATTGAAAGTCAGCTAGACAGATCCGGCGGAAGGTTAGAGTAGTGGTACACTATAGCTAATTTTCCGGCGGATTTGGGTTAGGATGTTTAATACCTCGCAGGTTATCATTATGAGCATTGATTCCTGGAATTTTTTTCCAGGCCCCAGAGACTGCTTCTCCGGCGGAGTTGGACATCTGATCCCGGCGGAGGGGGGGCAGACCTCTCTTTACGGCACCATGCCTATGTTTGAACTTTGCATGACGCCTACCTGCTCCCTTTTGCCCATTTTTGCTCATAAACTATGCATAAAGTGCGTAAAATGTTTAGATCGTTCTAGAGGCGTATGGTTGTCAAAACTATGTGCCATTTGCTCTGAATTGAAAACCGCCTTGCTGGCGAAGAAAGATTTATCATGCTTAGCAGCATTACACAAGATTAAAGCCACATTTAATTCTTATGCAAAGGAAACAGCCCATAAGGCGCTTCATTGTGATGACGAAGTCCTATGGGAGAATCTCATTATTAAGTCACCTTTGGTTAAACCCGGCTCCGCCATACCTGTAAGAGCCAAAGTCAAAACAAAAGCCCTCAGCAAAGAGGTAGTGAGTAGTAGCAGTGAGAGCGAAGTCACCGAGGTTCCCCCCTCTGACCGTCCCAAGAGGAGACGCTCGCCCTCCCCGCGGCGGAAGTCGAGGTCGAGGTCGAAGTCCCCCCGGAAACACTCTCGCCACTCCGCCTCGGACTCTTCCCAGTCTCACAAGCGCCGGAGAGAGGAATATGAGGACATGTCGAGCAGCCGGCAGGACACTCCTCAGCCGCCGCCTCCCACGCCACCCTCTGACATGCCTATACGTGATTCAGGGGAGTCGGAAATAGGATCTGAGTTATTGGAATCCACACCTAGTCATGAACAATCTTTAAGTGTGCCGCCTAATGTTACTTTTGCCATACCAAAATTGAATTTTGTCCCCCATATTGTTAGGTCGACAGGCCCATGTAGGTTGCTAGCCGACCAATATAGGGGTTATCCGGCGGGGTCCCATTGAAGCTCTCAAATGACTCATGACTCCCAGCCCATAGCGGCAGGGGGTTATTGGCGTCACTCTGAACCATCTCTTTCTCTCCTTAACGTCATACCTGAACGAACTGAGGACGGTAACATAGGCGTGTTACCATCATCAGTGCCAGATTTGCCTTGGCCCCCGGCGGATAATGAGGTAGAAATACAAGAGACCTTGGAGCAGAGTGAGGAGCCGGCGGATGGTGTGTTCTCCCCGGCTCCTCAGTCTCTCCCTAGTAATTATTCTGAGACTAGTTCACACTCGTCCAAAGACCCCCATAGGAAATGGATGACTTCTGATCAGGTGAATGAGTTATTGCATAAAGTTATGCAGCATTATCAAATACCTGCCGCTTCGGATCCCCCGGTCACTCTCTCAGCGGCGCCCCCTAGCACTTCTGTTGTCAGACCTCTAGACCACCCATAATTCATTCCTTCTCGTCCAACCCCGGTGGTAGCAGCGGCCCCAGGCCCTACATTGCCGGCGACGCTAGCTATGTCCACCCTCAGGGTTGTTGCTGATGTCCCCCCACCTCCTTTAGATAAGGCACCTCTGAGGAAGGGCCCCATGCCCCTCCTCTATGGTACTGACTGCTCTTGGGTACCTGTGTTACCAGAGAACACCCTTTTAGCTCAACCTTCGGTGTCAGGGGACCCCCCAGTTCCTGGCGAGTGGTCCATTGAGATCAATAAGAGCCGTAAATTTAGGGCAAAAGACGAGGCAGGGAGGGTATTGGATGTACTGATTAAGGGTGTACCAAGTTCATACAACCCGGCTTATTTTGTGTATTCAGCTGCGCCAGCCGTTCCTCTCGCCGCATCTGCACGACTATTTGCTGATTGGTCGAAGGCTGATGGCATCAATGATGTCAAAGCCTTGAATGCTCTTACGCCGGAGTAGGCTACAACTCCGGTCCTGGACCAAGCACAGACTCCGGTCCTGCAGATGGGGCAGGTAGGAGTAGGCCCTTGGGTAGATTGGGAGTTAGAAGCTCATATTTTTGCCACTACTATCACCTCAAAATCTTTTCATCAGATTCCTCAGGAAAACCATACTTACTTTTCCTTGCCGGTAGCCAAAGCGGAAGAAGTGTCCCCAGACCTACTTACATTTCTGGCGGCCCCCAAAGTGTCCTTACATGCCCTTGATGATCCTTTTTCTCCCCCCCCCGGCTGCTCACCTGGAGAGGGATTTTAAGTTACGCAATAAGGCTTACCGGATGTTCTCTCAGTACTTGGTGAGTCACCAAGTAGCCGCCTCTCTTGCACGTACTATCTCGGCCATGGCTGACCCCCAAATTAGAAAAGCTACTGAACTGTCTCGAAGACTCTTGCTTCAAAACGCCATTCAGTCACTAGGGGACATTAGAATTGCAATATTAGAAGCGGTTCGAGCTCGCCAAGATCTGAGAGTCCATCTGGTGAGAAAGTTGCCGGCGGACATAGGTCGCCGGGTAACTCTCTCCCCGGTTGTTACTGCCACCCTCCTTAACCCTCTCACGTTCTTGACGCAATTTTGAGCCTATTAGGGATACTTTAAAGCCTTTGTTATCATCAGGGGTATTTAGAAACCTTTAGTTTAGTTACTTTAACCTCTGCAGTTGTCTTTGAGTTAGCTGTGGGCAGAAAACTAATTGTGGATAGGTAATTATAAGAGTGAGAGAACTCTATTTAGTATTGCTAATCTGGCAATCTCTGCGTCATATGGTCGTGAGAGGGTTAACTCTGATACTTGGAGTCTGGTTTTAAATATGGTGAGTGGGGGGAAGCAGGTTACCTCCCAAGCTAGGAAGGACCCGGCTAAGAAGCCCTTTCATAAATCAAAGGGCGGTAACAAACCGTACCAACCTCAAGCAAAGCAGTCATCAAGAGACTCCAGACCACCTCCTCAGCAGGGAGGTAATTCGCACAACCCAAACAAGGTAAACAGCATGGGTATAAGGGTAAGGCCCCATACAAAGGTCATCAGGGCCCAGCATCAGCCAAAACTAGTCAAGCGTCCGATGCCAACCCCCATCCCCCTCCAAAAAACTAGCCACTCGTACTCTCCACATTCCAGGGCTGAGCTCAAAGGCTCAGGATTGGAGAGTGGCATTGAAGGGCGAACCCCGGTTGCACCTAGGTTCGTTCCAATCATTCCGCTCGGCCTGGCCCAAGAATACCTGGGCCAGGAAGATAGTGAGCAAAGGAATCACCTGGCGGTGGCGCCGGCGGCCTCGACTGCGTCAGCCGCGGGAATATACCAAAGTGTCTCAGGAGGAGGAGGCCCTACTGCAGGAAATGATTGCCAAACAGGTCCTTATTCATGTCAATGCATATCAGCCAGTATTCACGTCAAGACTCTTCTTAGTGCCAAAAAGGGACAGTGTGCAGATGCGACCAGTTCTAGATCTCTCGCGCCTGAACACCTTTGTAGAGAACTCACCCTTCAGGATGTTGACTGTTCAGCAACTCAGACTCGCACTTCCGCCGCAAGGTTGGATGTGCTCTATCGATCTCAAAGATGCCTATTGGCATGTTCCTATAAACAAGCGGATCCAAAATGTTCTCGCTCTGAGAGTCCGGCACGAGACTTATGTCTTTCAAAGGATGCCGTTCGGGTTGAACCTAGCACCGAGAGTATTTACCAAACTTATCCGGCAAGCTCTTTTACCCCTGTTAGTTCGATTAGTTCGAGGCATACAGGTGTTTTGGTATCTGGACGATTGGCTAGTAGTGGCAAACTCTTTGGAAGTATGTCAAGACCATGTAAACCAAGTGTTAGCTCATGTACAAACCCTAGGGTTCAAGGTGAACTTCGCAAAGTTGCACCTTGTCCCCTCAAGGACTATTCAGTGGATAGGACTAGTGTGGGACACCTACGCTCTGACTCTTACTCAGAGTGTGGACAACCGCGGAAGGTTTCGCAGGAAACTGTTCCGGTTCCTCCACAGTCTGGATACGACCAGGAAAACGTGGAATTCCCTGATCGGTTCTCTCAACTGGGTACAATTAACTGTCAAGTTGGGCCGATTGAAAGCCAAGCGATTAATCCTGGAAGGCAACAAAGTGTTCCCTCTCTTGCCGGAGAAGAAATTATGGCCAATTCCTCCGTTAATCCACAACTTACTATTGGCCTGGACCAAGCGCGAAGTCCTCTACTCGGTCGTGACATGGGTTTCTCCCCCTCCTACGGTATGGGTAGACACAGACGCCTCGGGGACACTAGGTTGGGGATATCAGTCAAGCCTAGGACACCAGGGTCAGGCCAGCTGGGTGTCAGACAGCCAATCACATATCAACAAGCAAGAGCTTTTAGTTCCCCTTTTCTTTCTCCAAACTCACGGCATGACCTTGAAGAACAAATCGATAGCGTTCAGAATGGACAATCAAACTGCATTTTTTTGTATTCAGAAGCAAGGCTCAGTGAGGTCACGAGACTTGTTGAGTGTTTCAGAACAAATTTTTACCCTAGCCGACTCGCTAGGAATCTCCCTGCATGCCACATACCTCCCCGGCGTGGCGAACGTCTGGGCAGACGCTCTCTCTCGCCGGCGGAGCACTCTAGTAGAATGGACAATCAAACAGGCTATCTTCAACAAGATGATTGCAAAGCCGGCCCATCCACAGGTGGACTTGTTTGCGTCCGCAGATAACCACAGACTCCCACTCTTTCTCACACGTCACGGGGTAACCCCGGCGGGGGGACCCGATGCATTGCTGGAGGACTGGAACAGGTGGACCTCAATCTATCTGTTTCCGCCGACAGACTCTGTGTTAACCCTCGTCTAGCGGGTTTTTTTGGGGCTATTTTGGGCATATTCAGGCCCTCCTGAATGATCAATCAAGTATCTGCATGAAAAGAAATGTATTCAGAAAAAAACTAGGCACTACAAGCTTCAAAATGAGACCAGAACGAGCTACGTAGCACTCGTCGTTTTGATGCAGTGGTACCACCAACATGGGAGTTTAGCGTATATCGGCATATTTTTTCCAGCTACATTCACTACTGGCTACACTGCCAGCCTCTCGAGAACATAGGGAGCGTGAGTCAGTGGGCGGCGGTAAGCCCTGGGTGTCGGCCGTGTGGCCTGCTGCTCTCCCGGCCATTTGCACTCGATTTTAACCCTTTAAAAGCCTTAATAATGCTCCTAACTTGCTGCTTTTTAGATACGGACTTAAGTCGGGCCCCGCTCTTTAAGTGTTAATGTGCAAAGTCATTCACAAGCTGAGGGATTACTTTGGCCGGCCCAGGTTTGGTACCACCAATTGCAACAGTGGTGCAGGACCCCGGTGTCCCTCCCGGTCTCCGTTTTCCACTTGGAAATGATTGGCAACCTTCGGACCTCGCTCAGTTTTCCCATATGGATATTTACTATGCCAAATGGTTGAATCAATTTCGGCCAAGCGTCACTAAGAAGCTAATGAACCAGTACACACCGTCTACCAGGAGACAATATCAATCCCATTGGAAAACTTTTACAACCTGGATTGTTGAGTCAGGTCAAACGACTGCCTCGGGAGCCTTAATTTTCAAATACTTAGACTATTTATTTGAGCAGAAGCATTTTTCGGTCGTAACGTTAAAAAATCATCTGTCTGCCATTAGGACCCCCTTCCTTGATCTCACCGGCCTTTCCATACCGCAGGCGGAGGAGAAAGTTTTTATGAGGGCATGTTTCAAGCTTCGTCCACCTCCCCACCAGCTCATGCCCACCTGGTCGCTTGATAAAGCCTTAGAATGACTTCAATCGCGCAAGTATAATAATGTGCCAGATTTTGACTCACTTTTGAAAAAGGCTGTCTTCCTCATGGCACTTGCCACCGGAAACCGGGTGTCTGAGCTGGCGGCGATGAGCAACGGACCAAACTGTCTCAGGTTTGGGAGACGTCCTGTGCAAGCACTCACAAAGTTTATGAGGGCTGCGCAACCTCGCCAACCAGGTGCTTTATGGGTTAACCGGACAGGTAAGCGTGTTACAAAACGGAAGTTAGCTTCCTTGCTTGTCGACGTTATCAGGGAAAGCAATCCCGGCATGATAGGCAGGGCTCACGATACCAGGAGATGGGCAGTATCCCTCAGATTTCTGCAAATTTTTTCAATTGATGATATTGCTCAAACTCAACTTTGGGCTTCTAATCATACGTTCCTCACACACTACCTGTCGGTTGCTCTAGATAAACCAAAGCGTACCTGTGTACCTGTGCTTTTACTGCAACGGGTACAGTAGGTAATGTTCTCTTATAAGTTGTGTTGTTTTAAAAAGGGGGGGGGGGGTGAGGAATAGTCCATATCCCCTCTGTACTCTTGGAGATTGTGATGCATCACGAGCTGTGATAGGACGGCTTCTACAGTCCAGTATTAGTTTTAGTGTTTTTAAATTCTAAGAAGATATATCGCATAGTTGCAACTATGTATGTTTTACCAAAGTGTCGGGAATTTAGATAAAGAGGTTAAATTGCATATCGCTGGTACATGAAATATCCCAATAAATAGTTATAATATAATTATCAACGACGTAGTCGATGGGTGTAATCCAGTCCCCCACACATGGCTAATTCAATTGCATGACATGTAGGAATGTTCACATAATACAATATCGGTACAATGAACTTAGCTTAGAGGACTGGTGATGTAGGACTGTTGTTATAGATAAATATTTGTGGCACATGGTGAACTGTGGGTTGAGTCAGAGCCGGGGGGGGGGGGGGGGGAAGATGTTGGTTGTATGGTGTTGATTGAGAGACTAAAGGGCCGATCGCTTCGCGAAATTACATATGGCTGCCGGCTCATAATAATTATAACCCATAACTTGGTTTCATGATACATCTGGAGCTGATGTAGATATTTATACATTACAGTTAATACTTAACCTATACTTAAGAATAAACTACAATACACAAAGAACCAGCCGAAATCGTACATGCGATACGATACCGCCAAATTCAAATGTCCTATTGGACCTAAAACTGTCGGGATCATTACCCTATTCCCGACATATTGCCCGCCACCAAAAATGATATACAGGAGCTATATACAGAGAAAACCAAAAAAAAGGACATCGAAGTCAAAGATCACCTTGTTTGATCTTTGATCTCCAAAGATCCGCGGAACTCATAGCCGCCCTCCTTTTGGGACGAGCGCCACCTGAAGCCTGAGGAAGATCATCCTTCTCATCATCAGCTGCCCCACCTTGAGGAGCACTGTCACCAGCACTCTCCCGCGGAGGGGTATCAGTAGAGACGCCAGGATCATCCGGCAGTTCTACATCCTGCTCCAAGGGATATAAACCTTCTGACTGGCGGCG